>PITA01026494.1:0-22520 GCA_004023965.1 Spilogale gracilis
AACAAGGGACTGAAATGGCATATACAGGGAGTGGGGCCGTCCCTTAGAGGGGTGGTTGGGGAAGGCCCATCTCAGGAGTGACATTGGAGCTCCGAGGTGGGGCGGCAGCATGTAAGGAAGCCCCGAGGCGGGGACAGCTCAGTGAGGCTGAGGACCTGAAGGACCAGCGCGGCCCAGGGTGCTGGCGTGGCCATTGTTCTCATGGTCCCTTCACACCTCGTTCAGATTTTCTTCTGAGAGTATGAGGAGCCGTTCAAGGGTTTTAAGCAGAGGGTTTTTGTTTTTGTTTTTTAAAGATTTTTATTTATTTATTTGACAGAGATCATAAGTAGGCAGAGAGGCAGGCAGAGAGAGAAGAGGAAGCAGGCTCCCCTGCCGAGCAGAGAGCCCCATGTGGGCCTTGATCCCAGGATCCTGAGATGACCCGAGCCGAAGGCAGAGGCTTAACCCTCTGAGCCACCCAGGTGCCCCCTAAGCAGAGGTTTTAAGCAGAGTGACAGTTTCAGATCTCTGTGGGGAGAAATGGACGGAAGGAGGGTGGCAGAGGCTTGTTGGAAATCACCCCAAATCTGAAGTTCCCGGCCGCACACCTGGGGCAGCAACCTCTGTGCACTGTGGTCGCCGCACACTTGCTGGCCGTCTTTCTGAGTGAAGTTGCCTGAAGGTGGTGACAGCTTCGGAGAGACCTGTGATCTCGCCGGCTGTTAGAGCGCACGCAGTGTGCCCGAGTGTGACAGTGCAGTCTGTGGGGGCAGCCGAGTGTGAGAATCCCCGTCAGCGTCGCGTGCTCTGTCTCCACAGGCTGTTGGCTCTTCCACCCATCCTGGCATATGTGCATTTATAAAAGAATGTTTGAAAGTGAAAATAAAATCCTGACCAGAGAAGGTGTCATCCATTTTTTGGAGCTGTATGAAACAAGGATTCTTCCGTTTTCACCAGAATTTTCTGAGGTAATGACAGCCTTTTTCTCCCCCGTTGCCCCCTGGGGAGTCAAGGGATGAGAGGTGAAGACATTTGTTGCATCATAATGTGATCCACAAGAAAGCTATACTAGGGCGCTCTCCTAGCAAGTGACATTTTATAGGTCAGCGTAATGATGCTTTTTCACAGTTGCCCATCTTCTGAATTCTTGCCATTTGTTTAGTGATGCTGTTCCCCCGGTTGTGAGCCAGTGACTGTTGTCAGCTCCTACATTAGGTAGAGATTGCCTTTCGACAAAGCTTTATGTGTTGGCCTCTGTACTGCGATTTGTTAGAAATCCCACAGACCTGAGAGTTAGAGCCATGACTTTAAGCCTTGCGGTGCCAGTAAGTCCCAGGATCCCTGAGGGTAGAGTAATTGACCCTCAGTTAGGGGTACCCAGGAAGCCTTCCTGACTGATGACGTGCTATCGGGTTCTGAGATGTGTCGTTTTTCGCGTTCTCCTGCACATCCTATACGCTTGCTTTTTTGACCCAAATGTCTTGTAATATATATATTTTTTTAAAGATTTTATTTATTTGACAGAGAGAAACACAGCCAGAGAGGGAACACAAGCAGGGAGAGTGAGAGAGGGAGAAGCAGGCTTCCCACTGAGCAGGGAGCCCAATGTGGGACTCGATCCCGGGTCTCCGGGACCATGACCTGAGCCGAAGGCAGTCGCTTAACCAACTGAACCACCCAGGCACCCTGTCTTGTAATATTTTTGAAGATAGCATTTTTTCCCGTTTTATTTTCCAGGCACAGGGGCTTGCATGTTCTCTTGGGTATCTCTCTTGTTTTTCCTTGTAACTATGCTTATTTTCCACTGTGTATTTCTTCTTCGGGCTCCTTTCTTCCTTGCTGGCCCTCTGTGATCTCTGTTCCTCGGTTTTCATCTGGTGGGAAGATTCCATACTTACTTTGTTGTGGCAGTGGAATTAGGGCGCCCTCCAAGATTAGCCCGGAATTGGCCTACAGTGGAAGAGGTCAGCTTTGCTCAGAACAGCTTGTCTGCAGTCCTGTTGGATATGTCGCTAAGGCAAGCCCACTTTTCAAAGTTGCAGCTATAACTTCAACTACATTTTTGTTTGTTTCAGTTTATTACTGGACCATTAATGGATGCGCTTTCAGAGAGCTCTCTGTACATCAGGTAAGCAAACATTGTGTTATCTGGCAGCCATGTAATTTTATGTCCTCGATACAGAAATATAATGTGTTCATGGAATACGAGCAGGTTGTTAAATGCATTGGTGCATGATACACGTTGCTGAATAGACATTCAGCTTTCTCTTACTACGAAGTCCCTTCTGTGTGGTAGTCTTCTTGGTCTTCTGTTGGTTGGATCAACTGTTCCTTCTTTTTGTTTTTGTTTCTGTTTTCTTTCTTAACCTTGGGGTTCATGGAAAGCATACCATGCCAACCTCTGGTTCCTGCTCTCTTCGAAATTGTGGTGACTTTGGCTAATGCTCTAAACTTCCTCGTGCCCCCCCCTTTTTTTTACCTTTTGTTTTGACTTAAAACTTGTGAAGATAATACCAAGAATCCTCATGCATTTCATCCACGTTCCCCTGATGTCACCAAGTCACCACGTCTGTTTAATCTCTTTCTCTCCCTGTGGGTGCGCATTGGTTTCCCAGCTCTGTCTGCTGAGCAGACTTACCCATCTGTGTCTGTTTCAGGGTCGGTCTGTCCATCCATCCACCTCCATCCACGTGAGAAACCTCGAGTTCACAGCAGTGTGCCCGATTCTAGTCCAGTACCACCGGGCTCACTCACTTGCCCTTGCCCGGCCTGAAGGGCTGCCGTGACTGCGGGTGTGTCACTTCCTGCCCCTTCTCTTCAGGCAGTTAGACAGTGAGGCGAGTTCGTCAGTATGGTGCCAGAGCCCTGGTTTTTGAGTGTTCTCCGTACTCTAGAATTACACTTTCAGAATGGTCCCCTGCCTTTGAACTCCCCCCACCCCCCACTGCCGGTGCCTTTAAAACATTTACATTCGTTTGTGCTAAGTTATGCTAATATTTAATCCTATTTAATAAATATCAAAAGAGCATAGCCACACTTGATTCGCCAATTAGTTTTCAAATAACTCATTACTGTTGAACAGTTCTGTGAAGCCATTAGACAGCTGGAGAGTGGTAAAACCTACTTGGTGCCTCTAAAGGAGCCGACAGACACATTTATTACGAAATGCCTTCAGTTTTCTCACACCCTAATGCGTTCAATTAACAGATAATGTTCCTGGTGGAAGGATATAGCGGGAGGAGTTGGGGAAGGGTGGGGGGACATGACTTCAGTAGACGGAACAATTAAATGTTCTTGCAGAAGTCATTAATTACTCATATATGTTTTTCTATGACTGTTATTTTATTTAATACTTAAAGATTTAAAATCGTTGGACTATATGTTGGAAACAACAAAATATGATTGAAAATGATCACTTTTAGGCTTTTTTAGATCATGCTATTTTAGCAAGATTCATAGTGTGTGTCAGGGAAAGTATCATAAAAAGGAAATGCATGTCTATTCAGTATGGTAAGATACTAACCCTTGTCCATTTCCCTAGAAGATCCTGATGTTTTTGTATTCAGAAGGATCTTCAGAATTTCACTGAAAAATAAAATGCAGGTTTAGAATAAGATGGTCTGATTGTTGTTAAAAGACTTTTGAGCCGTAGTTCACTTAGTTTCAGTATGCTTACTTGGAAATTTTAAACATTTGTTTTTTTTCTCTCATTTGTCTGTAGGTCCCCAGGCCAGCTGATAGGAAGTGGTTCTCCATTGGGATTGAAATTACAGAAGTTTTTAGTCACTTACGTTTCTCTTCTCCCGGAAGAAATAAAGAGTATGTGTCAGTAAAGAGTTTTTTAATTTCTTAGCTTTAAAATTTTTAGTATATTGGTGATAAGCACTCTCCTATGACTCTTATAATCAGTATTGTCACAATAGTTTTCTTTTCCTGGAAAGATGTCGTCAGACTATACAGCCAATCATTGTGTTTGGGTACAGCTATTCCTTTTTTTGCCAGAAGTCCAAAGTGTGAGCGGTCTGGGAACTGCTTTGCTAGTCATGGCAGCCCAGCCCAAGTCAGCAGTGCGGAGTGAGGGAGGATGGCGGCGGTGCCCCAGGCTTTGGGCGCCCGCTGTCCTTCCCAGGGGCAGCACGCAGGGCATGCTCGTTGAGCGAATGAGAAGTGGAAGCTTGGCCATCACCATCTTCCCTGTGCCACGAGTGAGGTGTGAGGCCAAAATGGGAGCTTAGTTAGTCCAACAGAAGAGAAGGCAAGTGCAGTGTTTACTCAATTTTTACTCAGTAGATTTTTCAGTCCGCAGTTCCCAGCGAGTCTCTTAAATGTTTTGCGCTAGGTGCTTGGAAGATCTAAAATACATGGGATTTTATAACTAATATAAAATACTACTTTATAAATGAACATAAAATAAAAATAGGCTGCTTTCAGGAGCTTCCAGGATTTGTTAAGTCATTCTACAGTGATCCGAGGACACAGATATTTTCACTGATTACGTGACTTGAGGGTCTTTAAGAAATCACATAATAGCAGAGAAGGCAGAAAGGAGCACCTTATGTTGGTATCTCAAGATGAAACATTAGTGACTGGATCCAGGGTGAGTAAGAAATGGTGTAAGAGAAAGATCTATTATTGTACAGAGATACCAGAGGCCATTTACTATCAGTAATTCTTACCTGTTTTTCTTTAACCTCTCTAACAGAGGACTGGTTTCTAACAGTAAAAAAAAAAATTGATCTTACGCCTTAAACTTTTTTTTTATATTATAGCTGCATGGTGACCAGAATCTCTACAGTATAGTAGAGTACTTATTTTACAGGAATGAGATTGAAATAGCACTGATTTTCCCCTCCCAACAGGTTCGTTGAGCTGTAATTCACAGACCATAGAACGCATCCTTTTAAAGTGTTCATTTCATTGGTTTTTAGTGCATTCACAAAGTTCTATGACCATCACCACCACTTCCAGAATATTTTCATCACTCCCAGAAAGAATATTTTCATCACCCATCATCGATCCTTTCCCATCCTCCTTTCCCACCAGCCACTAATCTCCTTTCTCTACAGATTTGCTGATTCTAGACATTTCATGTAAATGGAATCCTATAATATGTGGCCTTTTACTTTATGTCTGTTTTCTTTCAGTTAGCATAATGTTTTTAAGATTCATCATCCACGAATGAGTCATCCAGTAATGATCATGTTTCAGGATTTCATTCTTTTTTGTGGCTGGATAGTACTCTACAGATATCACACATTTTATTCATCCATTTGGCAGTTGGTAGACATCTGGAAAAGTGCTACTGTGAATATTCACATACAGGTTTTTGTATGAACACATGCTTTCCATTCTCTCGAGTGTTTACCCAGGAGTGGAATTGTTGGCTCCGGTGGTAGTTCCTAGTGTAACTCAGTTTAACTCTACCTGTTTTCTACACTGGCCATGTCATTTTGCATTCCCACCAGCAGTGTAGGAGAGTTCCAGTTTCTGTCCATGCCAGCACTCGTTAGTGTCTGTCCTTTTGACGACAGCCATCCTTGTGGATGTGAGCTTCTATCTCATTATGTTTTTGGTTTTTTTTAATTTACATTCACTTAGCCAACATACAGTACATCGTTAGTTTTTGTTGTAGTGTTCAGTGATTCATTAGTTGCATGTAACACCCAATGCTCATCACATTACATGCCCTCCTTAATGCCCATCAGCCAGTCACTCCATTCTCCCACCCACCTCCCCTCTAGCAACCGTTTCCCCAGAGTCTAGAGTCTCTCATAGTTCGTCTCCCGCTCTGATTTCTTCCCAGTTTTCCCTCCCTTCCCCTATGATCCTCAGCGCTATTTCTTATGTTCCATATATGGTTTTTGATTTGCATTTTCATACCTACTAATGATGTTGGCCAGCTTTCCGTGTGCTTCTTGGCAACAGTGATATTTTAAAACCTTTTTTTTTTTCAGGTAGTTTCCTATTAAAGTTTATTCAGAAGATGACAAGTAGACATTGGTGTGCCATTCCCATTTTGTTTCTGTCTAAGGCTTTGGCAAATGTCCCGAGATGTAAAGCCCTTGGTATAGAAGGGCTTCTTGCTCTCAGGTAATTTACTCTCTGTTCACGGATGGTTGTATGTTCACATAGGGTTATCTGCAGTAACTTCCCATCAGTAAATTTTGTTTTCCCCTTTGCTTTAAATCTGTAGTGAGTGGTTTTAGTTAATATTGGCATTGGGATTTGGGCTTGCTCTTTTGAGCTCTTGATTTTATATTAAGAAGTAAAAAGTCAATTTATATGGTTGAACTTGTTTTATGAATTACAATTTAAATACGTGCCATGATACATGCTATTGGACTTTGATCATTTTAAGACAAGGCCAGTAAGGTTTTCTTAAAGTACGTTGATATGTAGGAAACTAGAGCTAAAATATCACACAGTAATATTGATTGCAAAGTATTTCAAAAATGTAAAATTCTTTAATAGTATTTTTATTTACAGTCTTTTGAAAGAGATATTTCATATTAAAATTGAGCTGACAGTGACTTTCTACATTGGGAATTTTAGAGACTATAAATCAGCTTGTCAGTATTCACAGGTTATCAGAACTGTCTTTGGGAACATGGAAATGCATGTTTTTGTTTTTTGACCGTCAGGGACGTTCTTCAGCGTACTATGATCACCCATCAGATTCTCCTGAGAGGGGCGGCCCAGTGCTATCTTCTTCAGACAGCTATGAATTTGGTAGATGTGGTAAGTTTATCTTTTTTACTCAAGATACGTCAGTTTACAAGAGTTTCTCTGTGAGTCAGAGTGCAGAAACGTGTCAGCAGAGCAGGTCTGTGACGCTGTCATTAGAAAGCCCCCGGCCCTTGCTGGAGGCCGAGAACATGGATTTCAGGAGGGCTCCCCCCGTGCTGACTAGGAAGAGTGATGAACGGTGCCCAGTGTTGACGCAAACAGTGGGCTTAATCCTGACATCTGCTTTCCCTTTTGGAGTCTGGAATCCTGGGGGTTTCTCAGCAGAGGTGCCTGCATGACCACTAAGAACCCCGCGTTCTGGGTCTGTGATGAGCTTCCCCGCTAGACAGCAGTTCACACGCTGTGACAGTTTGTGGCCGGAGGGAGTTAAACCCGTCTTGGGTGACTCCGCTGGGAGAGGATGCTGGGAAGCTTCTGCCTGGCTTCCTCTGTGCTTTCTCTGCACATCTTCCTGTAAATTGATCTTCAGGGAGTCTGCAGTGTCTTTGTTTTTTACAGAGCCCCTTCACTACTGCTGCTGAGAGTAGGGGTCAGCAAACTTTCTGTGAAGGGCCAGAAAAATTCCATTTTTTTAAGGCTTTGTGCAACCTGTGGTCTGTTACAACTACTTAAAAGCTGCCATGGACAGTTTATAAATAAAGCGACAATGTACTGCTAAAGCTTCATTTACGAAAGAGCTGTCAGTGGTTTTGCTGACACCTGGTCTCGAGTAGAGGATCTTAGTTCAAGCTGTACAGCCTTCAGGGAAGGAGAAGACCTCTGTGGTTTTTATTAGGCAGGGGGTTGTTTTCATGGCTTTGAAAGTAAGCCTCACTTTTTGACTTAAATAATAAGTAATTTCTTATAGAATGTTTTTGTTTTTGCTTTTAGACTCTGACCGTCTTGCCTCTAAGATAGTAACCTTGATCATAAGGAACATAGACTTAGAAAAAAAACTTGCCCTTTATATAATAATACAATGCTTGCTGGTAGTCAATATCTTTTTTCTACAGTCGAGTATTTTTTTTTAAAGCTTCCTTTTGATTTAACTAATAAGGTTCTACTTTACATAGTGTGTTAGCTTGCTTTTATAGTGATTTCATTTTATTAAAAAATTTTAAATGAGTAATTTTTAAACTGCCCTGACACCCTCCTCCTACTTTCCCCTTATAGGAGAAGGTGTCTCTTTCAGATGTTTCAACTTTTCTCATGTCTCTGAGACAAGAGGAGTCCTTAGGACGAGGAACCTCATTGTGGACAGAGGTGAGATGGGAAATAATGTGACGATAAAGTCTTTGAAAAGATTGTTTTCTAATTGAACCAACTCATCACTTATGTATAATGTAGTGATGGCTTTGTTATCTACCAGCAGAGCTTTTTAAATATTACATATTTGCTTTGAGTGAACCTAAGTAATAATGCTGCTAAGACTCTTACAGGGAGACCAGAGAATATTTGGGATAGAGACTTAGAAGAGGATGGTAGCGTTCATGGGCAGATCTCGACTGTGGATGAGGTGGATAGTAAGGATGACGTCAGCCTCAAGAACAGTGACACAGACCTCCTCTTTCTGTTTTTTTTGTGTGTGTGTGTCTGTTAATGGCTCTTCCATCTACCCCGTTGCCCGCGTCTGACATTTTGGTAATTCCTGATTCTTCCTGACTTTATATATCTAGCCCATCATGAAATCCTCAACGCCCTTCCTCTGCAGCCGATGCTCTCGTGGATATCCTACACTAGTCTGTCCCTCCCTGCGAGGGGGCTGCTCTTCTGTGCGGGGTCTTCAGGGGTCTGCTTCCTGCTCTCTGGAACTCCAGCCACACCATTCCTGTTAGTTCTTACCTGTCATATAACCGGTTGGATCCCAGTCTGTGTCCGCCATAGGTTCTGTGGTTTTTGAGGACCAGGAGCTTTTTCAAAAAAGAATTCTATTTCTCCAGTGTCTAAGAGATCACAGAGGGCAGGGATGTGATTATTATTTTAGAAGGTGGGTCTGTGTATGCGCAGAGGGAAGTGAGAAGTCAGCTTGAACCATGTTAGAATAATTCCAGTGTGAAATCATAAGGGCATAGAATAGGGTAATGGAAGGAATGAAGAAAAAGAAAACTAGGGTCTTTAAAAATTAGAATTTGATTTTGTTTTCTTGATCATAATTCACCTAAGTAGGTGGAATCTGAAAAATATAGAACCGTATAAAGAAAATAAAAATCACCTGCAATATCTACAATCAAATTAAATCCAGATTTTTTTTGGGTTAATTATTAATTTTTTCACTGTACATATTCTCAGTCTTGCTTTCTCACTATATAGGTTTATATTTAAAGTGATATATTAACATATGATTTTCTAAACAAAATAACAATCACACTGTTCTGAATTTTATTTTTCATCTTCGCACACTTTCAAGCATTTTAACATGTTGCTAAATCTCCATTATAATATTTAAAAATTCAGTCGAGTAAGATATTTTAGACTTTATTTAATCAGTTCCTTTTGTTGGACTTTTGTCTCAGATCTTATCATTTCATCTGGAAATATTTGCTGCCTACAAATAAAGACTTTGAAAGGGCCTAAATAGGCTCTTAACATACCTAAAAATATTAATGATCGTTTCTTGATTTTAGATACTTACTGTTTCAGTCGCTCCAGGGGTCCAGTAAATGTGGGTGTTCTTGACATTTTGTTCATATATTCAGCTTCATTCAAGTATTCAAATGAGGTCTGTTCATTGCATTGGTATATCTTGTTTGCAAACTGTGGTCAATCCATCTGGCATTTATTTTGGTGTATTGTATGAGCTGTGAGCTTTCACTGAGAAAATGCAGGTGAAGACGTTTCAGATCATGCTTGGTCCACACCAAGTGAGCACACTCTGCCATTACGGTCTTTTCCCCTTTGACCAGCCAGATGTTGTTCTGTTGTTTTCCTGATTGTTCTCTATTTCAGTAACGGGTCTTCATATTTTTCCTTCTTTTTAACTTTCTTTTGGTGTGTTTGCTTATCTCTTTACATCTTCATTCTTTAAAAACTATTGGCCACCTTATACATAGCAGGCCGTGAGCTGAGTTTGGGGAATATATGGTCAGCAGATAAATAAGGCCACTGTCTTCAGGAAGCTTACGTAGCTGATCCCGAACTCTAATTCTTTTGGTTTAAAAATAGAAGCAGTTATCTGTACCCCTTAGTGTAGACTTGGCTATGGTGTCTAACTTGCAGTGCAGTGGGGTTCTCCTTACTGTGTGAATCTCTGTTATGTTGAGTCAGGTAAGATCATTGACATTCGGTCACTTTTAACCTAAGCAAATGGCAATTTGATGTAGCTCAAGCCACGTAAGTTTTTAAGTCAATAAACTTTATTTTTCAGAGCAGTTTTAGGTTCACAGAAAAATTGAACAAAGTACAGAGAGTTCCCATAAACCTCCTCGCTATCCCCCCTACTCCTCGATTAACATCTGGTATGAATGGTTGATGAGCCAATATTAATACATGATTATTAACTAATGTCCATAGTTTACATTGGTGTTCACTGTTTGTGTTGTATATTCTCTGGGTCTGACATAACATGTGCTCACCATTATGATATCACACCAGTCAGTTTCACTCTCCTCAGAGTCCCCCCAGTCTCACAGATTGCTCCCCTCTTCTCTCTCGCCACTCCCCTCGGCAGGTGGGCGGCCGCTGATGTTTTCTCTGTGTCCATGGTTTTGCCTTTTCCAGAATGTCGTATAGTTCGAATCCTATACTCTGAAGCATTTTTGGGTTAACTTCTTTCACTAAGAAATATACATTTAAGGTTCTTCCACGGCTTTTCATGGCTTGATAGCTCATGTCTTTTTATCCCTGAATTATATTCTGTTGTCTGAGGTACCGCTGTTTGTTCATTTACCTCCTAAAAGACATCTTGGTGGGGTTTTTTTCTTTTTTTTTTTTTTTTTAGATTTTATTTATTTATTTGACACAGAGGGAGATCACAAGTAGGCAGAGAGGCAGGCAGAGAGAGAGGAGGAAGCAGGCTCCCTGGCGAGCAGAGAGCCCGATGCGGGCCTCGATTACAGGACCCTGAGATCACGACCCGAGCTGAAGGCAGAGGCTTCAACCCACTGAAGCACCCAGGACATCTTGGTTGTTTTTATTTGTTTTTATTATTTACTTATTCATTTATTTTTAAAAGATTTTATTCATTTATTAGAGAGAAACACAGCTAGAGAGGGAATACAAGCAGGGCGAGTGAGAGAGGGAGAAGCAAGGGGTTCTGAGCAGAGAGCTTGGTGTGGGGCTTGATCCTGGGACTCTGGGATCATGCCCTGAGCTGAAGGCAGAAGCTTAACGACTGAACCACCCAGGCGTCCCATCTTGGTTGTTTTTAAACTCTGGCAATTATGAGTAAAGCTGCTGTAAACATTCATATATGAGTTTTGCATGGACATTACTTTTCAACTCACTTGAATACATACCAAGGGGCACAGCTTCTGGATTATATGTTAAGAAAATGTTCAGTTTTTTGAGGGGTTACCACCTTGTCTTCTGAAGCGGTGGGGCCGTCCTGCATCCCACAGCAGTGAAGGAGAACTTCTGTTGCCCCCGTCCCTGTCAGCATTTAGTGCCGTCAAGGGTCTGGATTTCAGCCATCCTGTGTGGTGTGTAGGGGTATCTGGTTTCAGTTTGCAATTCTCTAGTGACATATGATACGGAGCATCTTTTTGTATTCTGTTTGCTCTCTGTGTATGTTCTTTGGTGAGATGTTTTATATCTTTTGCCCATTTTTAAAAATCAGGTTGGTTGTTAACGTTCAGTTTTAAGAGTTCTTGGTATATTTAGGATAGTAATCCTTTACAAAAACTTTTTGTCTTTTACATATTTTCCCCCACTCTATGGCATGTTCTCATTATCTTGGAAGTATGCAAATAAACCTTTGAGATTTGTATTTTAATGGGAAATCAGGGGAACTTATCTCCCAGAGACTACTAGGTAAACGCCATGTTAAGCCATAATTCTGACATGAAAACTCTAGGGAGAGAAAACATTCTGAATCTTGTGACAGATTTGATAGAAGCAGCAAATAAGAATTTGAGTTAACTTGTCAGTTTCGTTACAATAGGATGGTGCTTATGGGAAATGCAAGACTTGTAAAACTTCATGCATTTCATAGCAACAGTTAAGAAACTTACTGTGGGCCGGTTCTACAGAAATATAAAGAAAAAGGTTATCCTGTCGAAAGATCAGTGTCCTGGCTGATCTTGCTGTTAGATTTTATGATGATCCGACTCGGTGAAGACCTACACAGAGCAGCTTCTGTAGTGTGATTGAACTGCCCATTCATTGGCACCGGTGGGATGTTAGTTTTAGACTTGACTGATTCGTTTGTTCATCAGCTTTGTCTTTGATCAAGCGATGTATTATTGTCTCTTTGTATGTAATTTTGGTTAATCCTAAAGCAGGGAATATTTTTAAAAAAAAATTCTTAATTTTTAGAAAGACTTATTTCATAGTTATTTACTTCATATTTAAGTTCATATGTTGAACTTGTACAGTAAGAGATGTGCTATAAAAGAAAACTGAACATAATTAGATTTGAAAACAAAATTCAAAATTACATGTGATCAAAGATGAATTCTGTGACTTTTAATTTTGCAGATCATCTAAAAAAGATATACAGAAGAACTAGTGTTCCTCTTTTTAGTTATTTTGTTTTAAAATGCACATATGATAGGGGCGCCTGGGTGGCTCAGTTGGTTAAGTGACTGCCTTCGGCTCAGGTCATGATCCCGGAAACCCGGGATCGAGGTAATGATCCCGGAGACCCGGGATCGAGCCCCACATCGGGCCCCCTGCTTGGGGGGGGAAGCCTGCTTCTCCCTCTCTCACTCCCCCTGCTTGTGTTCCCTCTCTAGCTGTGTTTCTCTCTGCCAAATAAAGAAATAAAATCTTTAAAAAAATAAAATGCACATATGATAGAAAGTAGACTTGTGAGGAGGGTAAGAACTTTATAACTAACACACATACCTTTGTTTTAGTATAGGAAACAGGAATGAATTTTAATTTGATTTTAATTTAAGGTTGTAATTTGGTTTTATATAATGTCATTTTTTACAGAGATATTCTTTAGAAAACCTTATCAAAATGGGCTCTATATATTAGGTACTTTAGAAATTCTTGCCTGTAAATGAAGTTATACAGTCATGTATAGATATGCACACGCATTTGTCTATATACGGATACACATTTTTTTTTTATCTCCAGTGTCTGTAGAACTCAATCATAACTAAATGCTCTGTTACTTTGTTGTGTTCATATGGGTTTTTTTGTTTGTTTTTTTTTCTTTTAAAGATTTTGTTTATTAGAGGGAGAGAGAGGACACGAGCAGGGGAGGGCAGAAGGATAAGCACACTCCCTGCGGAACAGGGCTCAATCCCAGGATCCTGAGCCCATGACCCAAGCCGAAGTCAGACGCTTATGTGACTGATCACCCGGGAGCCCCTGTGTGTTCAGATATTTAAATTCATTTTATCATGGAAGAAAGAAAATTGGTTCAGGGAAATTAGAAGCCCTTTGTCCAGTTAGGTTTTTTAAAACAAAGTAAGAATTCTTTTCTTTCCTAGCTCTGTGATTGGCTGCATGTCAATGAAAGCTGTTTTGGGCAAGCCTCAGCCTGCAGCCCCACTGGACTTCCTGAGACACTGTCTTTAAATGTTTACGTGAAGAGCCTAGTTGAAGAGTATATTACGTCACCTGCTTGGGAAAGTAAGTCTGAAATCATTTATATGGATTCACATCACCAAATTATTTTTCACGAACTTTTAACTAGTTTTTCCCATCCAGATATAAGCTTAACCAAATGTGTGTCGACTTACTGATCCCAAACTCATATTTTCAGCCACGTAACGCAAATAAACGGAATGTAAAAATACGTTTCTTACTTGTACTTTATCTGGTCTAGGACTTGACATTTTAAACTACCTTTGTATGTTTTAAGAAACTAGTGATTGCCAGGGTAGGAATTGGACAGAGACTGACTGATTCTACAATTACAGAACATTCATGGGCTAGATACCGCAGATGTGTTCTTAAAGCCTCTCTAAGTGCAAATATTTGTAGATAAATATGCATCTTCTGTGTGTTTTCAAAACATCACATGTAGTATGAACTGATGGTGAAAAGTAGTTTTAGAGAAAAATTACATTTGAAAGGATGGTTTTGTTTTTTCTTTTTACCAGATACTCAGTCAAGATCCATTTTCCAACTTCTTTAGGGAAATGTGTAAGACTGCACTGAGGGGAAGAACTATCAGCAGACTCATTAATTAGGATTCTTTTTACATTGCTAATGCTTCTTCATTAAAGTCCTTAGTTGATAATTTGGGTAAATTGCGTCTTTAAATTTAACGTGTCTTAAATTTCCTGGCTTTGTCTCAGACCAAGTTGTTTTCATGTACTGATTTCTCTAATCTGATCATGGAATAGGTTTTAAATGCTAAGATAATTATCCTTCTGAAATGCATGAGTTTATCTGTTTTTCCTTAGAACATTTCCCTTTTGTGTTTTGTTTTCCCTCTGTCTAATAAATTCTCTGTGCTGTTACTTGGAGGATTCTTTTGTTAGGCCTATAAAAGTAAATAAATTTTCGTCCCTACTAGAGTAAACATACACTGACGTTCCTAAAATGTTTTCAGAACTTGTTTTATAACTCAAGAGTATATAACAGCATCAGATCTGAGTAAATATTAAAATCAGATGAAACAATATTTTTAGAATTTTTCTTTACTATTTCTTTTTTTTTTAAGATTTTAATTATATGACAGAGAGAGACACAGCCAGAGAGGGAACACAAGCAGGGGGAGTGAGAGAGGGAGAAGCAGGCTTCCTGCCGAGCAGGGAGCCCGATGTGGGACTCGATCCCGGGTCTCCGGGATCATGACCTGAGCCGAAGGCAGTTGCCCAACCAACTGAGCCACCCAGGCGTCCCTCTTTACTATTTCTAAGTACTTAAAATACACTGTTTAATATAATAGGCTATTCTAAATTTTTTTAAAACATAGAACTTGATTTTAAGTCCAAAGGAGGCATTTGTGTGTGCTTTAATACTTTTGTCTGATTTTTAATGCCCTTGGCTGAGTGCCTTTATAAAGTTTTATTAGCAATTATTGGGGCAGTTTTCAGAGCAAGTTAATAAGTTCCAAAACAAACAGTATTTAGCTTGACCTTCTGAACATAAAATACATGTACTGTTCAATTTTGTTTTTATATAAGGACTTATTGGCCAAAAAACTATTTTCAGTCAGATTCTAATCTAAAGTAGCTTTTTCTTTGGGTTTTGGCACAGTTAGTGCAGATAGGTTTTTGCAGTGTTGATTGGCAGAGCTGAGAGCCGGGCACTGGAGTCACAGAGACAAAAGCTCTATCCCTTGGCCTCAGAGTGAGCGCCCTCTAGCAAAGAAGTTGACGGGTAAGCACATGATCCTCCCACAGGCCTTGAAAGTGTCATAAGCACTAGGCTGGGGAAGCTCTGTACACGGCACCTGCTTGGACTGGGTGGACCAGCAGAAGTAGAGGGAGGATGCCAGATGAGTGACATCTGAGCACTGGACAGAAATGAAGGTGAAAAGTAGGAAGGAGTATCCCGTAAGGCTTGGATGAACTTGCATCCAGGGAGCTGGAAGTAGGCAGCTGTCCGTCTCTCCGTCTCTCTGTGGTATGGAGGCCAAGGAGGAATGGTAGGCGGTGGGGTACGTACACACACATGCACGCTGTGCTGGGTGCATGCTAAAAGACAACAAAGCAAGAGCAGCAAAAAGCCCGCGCCACCAGCACCGCCTGTAAACAGATGCCGAAGAGCTTTCAGGGCAGGCTTCCTGAATCACAAAGTGAAACATGGTTTGGAAATAGCACTGCAGGCTTCTCAGACCTTGGTCATGCTAAGATTAACCAGAGAGGGACATACATTTGAAGAAATGTATACTTAAATCAAGCAGTCCCTCAGAAAGGATATTTGGTGTGAAGATGGTGTAGTTAAATGATAGGCCTACTTTAAATGTAACCAAGAAATCTAGAGGCCCGGTTGCGCGGCGTGGAGGTAGATGGACGTCCATCACACTGTATGTACTGAAGCTGTAGCCTGATGGGTTCGGACCTAGGTCTGTAGAAACCCACCGGCATTGCGAGGTGGTGCTCTTATCCGTCAGGCTCAAAAGTGTTTTCATGTCTCTTTTTAATCCTTCCCCTCCACTTCACCTTTCTCTCCTCCACACCCCGGACAAGCCCTGTATACTCTCCAACACTGCAGACTAGTTTGCATTTTCTAGAACTACACTCAGTGTTTAAAGTTCATGGTAGCAAGATTTGACCGGGATTCCGGGCTAAAATGCATTAAGGTGATTAGTAATAGCCAACAGTTCTTTTGTTTCTTTAAAACCATTGTTGCCTCCACTTTTCTAGATGTAGTGAGCGAGAAGGGGAATTCTTCAGTGGTTGTCAGAGTATGATTTCTAGACCAGCAACACCAGCATCAGCTGGAAACTCTTTAGAGAAACAGATCCTCCAGCTCTGTGCCAAGCCTATTGAAACAGACTCTGGGTAGGGGCTCACCTTTTGTATTGACAAAGCCTCGGGGGGATTCTGCACCGGGCGGGAGTCTGGGAGCCGCGCTCTGTAGCATGGATTTGCTTCGTGTGGTGGCCAGGTTCCCGGGGAGCACCTCGGGGCAGATGACCTGCCAGAACATGGCTTGTGCTGGAGGAGCAGGGCGCTCTGCTCTTTCTCGTCTGGGACGGTGGCATCCCTTGACATCAGAAGTCATTCAAAATCCACTATGCTTCGAATTGATTACCTTCCCTTTCAGTATCCAAGGTGAACGACTGCTTAGGATTTCAAGCAGGCTCTGTGTTTCTAGAACGCTGCTGTGTTTTGCCAAAGGAAGTGAGAACCATCAGGTTAGCCGCGCTAAGGACCCGCCGTGTGTGCTGCTCGTTCCCACACGCGTCGTAGTTGAGGCCGGCGGTCCCTGCTGCTGTGCCCTGTGGGCTCAGAAGATGCACACAGGCCGCTGCGGCTGCAGAGGCACCCCCACCCCCACCTCCCATGAGGTCCGGGCTCTGCTTACGGGACCGCTCCTGGATGACTGCATGTTGGCGTGTGCCGGGGAAGGACTTCAGTGTAATTGTGGGGTAGAAAGCAGTAACGTGAGGAAAAGTGTTTCCCAGAACAAGTTTCAATAACCTGTCTTTATGACACTCAGATTCAGCCTACTCCGTTTTCCGGGATAGCACCGATGTTGGGACTTTAAAAAATATATATATATATATTTGAGCAGATTTTTTACTAATGGCGCCTAAGTGGCATTTATAGCCTTTTTTTTTTTTTTTAAAGATTTTATTTATTTATTTGACATAGAGAAACACAGCCAGAGAGGGAACACAAGCAGGGGGAGTGAGAGAGGGAGAAGCAGGCTTCCCGCCGAAGCAGGGAGCCCGATGTGGGGCTCGATCCCAGGTCTCCCAGATCATGATCTGAGCCGAAGGCAGTCGCCCAACCAACTGTGCCACTCAGGCGCCCCATTTATAGCCTTTTGAAAAGTAATATATAACAAAAATTATTCTTTTGTTGTATTTTTTAACTGAGTTGTCCTGCATTCAAGTATGTTTTTACTACTATTTGTCTTCTGTACTATTCCAGTAAACTTATGTTAAAATGTATTAAATTACCCCCAGAATATATTAGGGTGTTTAAGAAAGTGGTTTACGTATTTAAACTACTGGGCTGGGAAACTAGACCTCTCACCTAAATTTTTCTTGGGAATTGAGGTAAAAAGTGTGATCTTGCTATAATAATATACCGTGAATGAGAAAGAAATCTATTCATGGCTCATTTTTGTTTAATTGGCTTTTAGAAATGGGAAAATACTCATTTTCTCTGTTAACCATGTTCTCTCTTCCAAATCTGATTCTAGAAACTGAGTAGATTTAATTTTTATAGTATACCCAAGGAGAGTCATAGGTTTTATTAGTTTTATTTCATAGAAGATGACCTAAATTTTGTTAGATTTTTGTTCTGGTGTTTTTTGTTTGTTTGTTTGTTTATTTTTTGAGTATAGTTGACACATAATATTAACGTTGGTTTCAGTGCAGACCTAAGCTTTCTGAGAGGATAAGCAATGGTCCCAGGGCCCCACAGCTAAGGAGCGAGGGCGGGGGCTCTGACACAGGTCTGAGGCTCCAGAGCCTTTGGGTCCGTACCCATTCCATCCTCGTCCTGCTTACATTGTAGGCAATTTTCCTTTCTCAACTGAAATAATTAGACTTGTCTCTTAACGCATTGCCTTGAACCTCCTCTTGCTTCCCCTATAGTCTCTCTTCTGCATTGTACCTGGACAAGTCTTTTCAAACTACTAATTTGGATCTACGAATGTTTCCTTTCTTTTCTGTGCCTTCACTTTATCCTAAAGTGGCTTCCCCTAGCCTTTAGGGTCAGACAGGAATTCTGTCCATGACCTGCTACGTCCCCTGGTCTCTTTCTTGGATGTCTGTGTCTCCTCAGCTTTGGCACTCCCTCCCACTCATGTGTCCTGCTGCATGGTCACCTGTCCGTCCCCCGGAATATGGCCTGGTCTGCCCTCCCGAGGGCCTTCGGCATATTCTGCTCTCCGTGGGGAAGCCTTGCCTTCCTTCACCTGCAGTACCCTTTCCCAGCCTTCCTTCTCAGCCTGGTTGGTCTTCCTCAGGGGACTTTCTCTCACTCCTCAGATAGATGAGGGCATGGCCTACCAGGATGCACCCCCTTCGAGCCATTTCCTACTGCTCACTACCACTGTCATCCTAATGGTCAGCTGTGCCCAGGGGCGTTCTGCATTTCATCCCCGCGCTTAAAATTTGGTACTGATGAGGCATAATCATTTGGCTGTTTTCTTCTTGAATCATCATCTTTGAAGGATTTTTTTTTCATGCTTTGCAAACCTCAGTTCTTGTTATTTAAGCAGGAGAAGACTGCTTTATGCCTGACTGGTTTGAAGCCAAGCTCGTGGCAATGATGGTCTTGCTGGCTGTGGATGTGGAAGGAAAGAAGAGTCAGTGCAGGTAAGTGTTTCCAGACTTGTAAAGAAAGCTTAAGATCAACAAATAAAAAAGGCTGATCAGATTGACGGTGCCTGTTCAGACTCTTCCATGATTGGCGTGGAATTGATCACAGTGCATTAAAGGGAAAAACCAGAGCAGTGACAGTATGCTAGAGAACTGCTTAAAGCTAGTAATAAACTGATAGGAATAGGGGCTTGTTAATCTTGAGGAAAGTTCAAATGTTCAAGAAGGTCAGAAAAACTGTGTGCAGTAATCACTGGTTTTATGTAAGATTATTAAAAGAATAGGTTGTAAGATTCTAGCATAAGACTAGGTAAAGAAATTTACGGGTTTGGCCCCTTTGTGAAATGTGTAACTTCTTTTAATGTAATAAAGATAAAACTCATTTATGTTTTGAGAATGTGCCCAGAGCAGTTCTCACCAGAGTGTAAGTGTTGAAAATAGCAGCCCCATTTGCTAGTGTATTTGCATATGTAGTTAATCTGATTAACATCAGATCTCTTTTGTAGACAAAGTTTTAGTACGAAAGTTGGTTATGATTTTTTTATAAACCCTTAATTCTTTGTATTTTTTGTTAACATCTCATTTCGTTGACTAGTATATGTTTCTTTTTTTTTTTTTTTCAATTATTGGAGAGGTCTCAGCATTTTCATTTACAAATAAATTGCATATAGGATTTCCTTCCTATTTGTGCCTAGAGTCGAATGTGATATGTTCTCCCCTGTGCTTTCTTCACAAGTCTACAGAGAATTTACTGAGAAAGCCCAGACTGAGAGGTCAGGGAGGAGCCTGGAGGGGAAGATCAGTCCCAGGAGATGCTAGGTGTCCGCATCATTCATGAGACTAAGTCTGTCGAATTGCGTCCAGTAGCTAACCAGTTCCACAAGTAATAGATGGAAAATAAGTTCTTTATGCTTTTGAAATGCTTGATTTGGGCATGTCTTTTAATATCTAGTGAAAAGCGGAGAACACAGAATGTATTAAGGATATTCTTAGATCCTCTCCTGGACTCCCTTATGAAGTTGGGTACAAATGTCTACATGCCCTTGCTGAAAACTGACAGATGCCTCCAGTTGCTGTTGAAGTTATTGCACACTTGCATGTTGAAAGGTTCCGGTGCCCAAGATGGTGAGGACACACAGTTTCTGTCGGTGTCTTGCTTGGTATATGGTTGGTGGTTAGCATGAGAGGAAATTCCTTTCCTTTTAAATAAAAGGGTTACCTCATGCATTCAGCATATACTGATTGAGTGTCCCCTGGTGATGTTGGGGAGACTGCAGCTAAGACTCATGGAGCTGATGTCTAGCGTTTACATTTACTGGTTACTGTTGTTTTGGAATATGATTTTGTTTGCTTTTGTTTGTTTTTCATTTATGCTCATTAATTTCCATACATGAAGCTGATCCCTGTTTCATAAATGTTTAAGCAAGCTCCATTTCTAATGGCCAGTCTGCACAACAATGGTAGTAATTTCATAATTACTTGTTTTCGAGTATGTTCATCCTGAGCATTTTTAAGTAGAATGTGCTTCATACAGAAGTATAGTGGTAGAAGCGTTGAGCTCTTTGTTCTCTCCTTAAAGGCGCATGCAAGATAGTACCAAAAACCATGGACACTCGAGACACTCTTCATTGAAGAGCCCGGATTCCCAGTCCTTTCCCACCCATTTCACTTGGAATTTTAGAAATCTGCTATTTGAGAATCCTAGGAAGCATTAGTATTAGGCTAAACCTGAAGATAACATTGATGGTATTAGATTTTGATAGATGCTTATGGAATTTTAAAGATAGTTTCCAGATTCTGATATTTTTAAAAATGTCAGTGGAACCAAATGCACACAAAACAGTAACTTTATAAGGTTTCCATCTCCTTACGGGCATAAATATGGGTTCATTGGACATGTCTTGACTGTTTTTGCTAGAGTTAGTGGTTTCAGGAGTGGGAATGGGTCACGGGTGCCCTTCAGAAAATTGTAATATCACACACACACACACACACACACACACACACACACACACACGTGATGCTTATGCATATGCCAAATAATCAAACACTCGTGAACTTATTATCCAACCTAAGGTTAAATGTACCTGTTACTCCTCAGTCCCCTCCTTTTGCTTCCTTATTTTGACTTTTGTCTTTATCACTTCCATGTACTTTAAAAACTGGTTTTATTTCATCCATAGATATTTCTCAGCAACGTAGTGTCTTTTTCTGCTCCTGAGCTCTGTAGAAATGTTTCTTCACTGTGGGAAGTCTTCTTTTTTCTTGCCACGTGTTTCTAAGATTCATGCACGTCCTTTCTTAGACTTCATTGTTTTCCGTTGTTTAATCTTCCTTCGTATGAAGACATCACAGTTTGCCTGGCACTGGCCTTTAGATTGTAATTAATTACTGTGACATAGAGCGCTGCCGCACACACTTGTCTGCTTGTCTTCCGGGCCAGCGCGTGCGTCTGTCCGGCCTGGGTATTGGTTCCCAGGGTCTGTGCATGTTCAGCTTTCTGAGATGATGAAAATTGCTGTTCCAGTGTTCCATTCCAAAATACACATGGTATGTTCTTAGCAGAGAATACAGAAGTTCCTGTCGCACCTCATGCAGACCTTTTTTATGTCCCCAAATAAGTGCCTAGAGGTACGCGTTTAATTTTGATAGCCGTTGGCGTCTGTATGACTGGTAAACCATATCAAGCTCAATCACCAGTAAATAGTTCTTAATCCTGAAAGGTGTCTTTTATGAGAGAAGAGGAAAATAGAAACACTTATTTCCCTGTTGTAAATGAGGAAGCAACCGGGGAATTACCAGTAGCAGGGTCACTGAAGAAATAACGGTGAAGTCAGAAATACCCAAGAATACTTATTGTGAGAAGCGATTGTGACCTACAGCAGTTACTGTGTTGAACCTCAAGTCTGAAGTTATTTCCATCTTAAGGGGGGGCGACGATGGAAAGCCTTTGAGCTGGTGTTGGGGAATTCATTCCGCCAATTGTGCTGATGGTCTATGTGCCAAGCACTGTTTTGTTTTTTTAAGATTTTTATTTATTTCTTTGACAGAGATCACAAGCAGGCAGAGAGACAGGCAGGGAGAGAGGAGGAAGCAGATTCCCTGCTGAGCAGAGAGCCCGATATGGGCCTCGATCCCAGGACGCTGAGATCATGACCTGAGCTGAAAAGCAGAGGCTTTAACCCACTGAGCCACCCAGGTGCCCGCCAAGCACTGTTTCGAGCACTAGGTTGTCAGCGTGAAAAAAGAGAGAGATCCCCGTCCTCGTGGAGATGGCCTGTATTGTGGGGGACAGGCGGGCGGGGGACAGAGGGGTAGTAAGCAGTGACTATATACAATGTACGGTAGTTGGGTAGGTGTTGGGGGCAAACAAGGTGGGGAAGGGGGACAGGACACGCTGGGTGGGCTAGAGGTTGAGGGTTACAGATGTATTGATTGATCAAGGAAGACCTCACTGTGAAGGGAACAGTCAAGCAAAGACTAACTGTTGCGGGACAGAGCCCTGCGCACACCCCCGGGGGAGTGCCCGACGAATCAGGAGGCGCCTGTGGAGGCGCTGGCTGGCTGGGCAACAGTTAGGAGGCATCGAGAGAAGAACAACAGGACCCAGACTTTGAGAGGGAGAGAGGGAAGTGGGGACAGTTACTTAGGACGACGCCCTCCCAGGGCCATTCTAAGGTGTGGCTCTTACAAGCACGTTTGAGCTGGGGAGTGCCGAGTTCTGAGTTGGGTTTTAGAACGCTCA
>PITA01026495.1:0-22520 GCA_004023965.1 Spilogale gracilis
AAAAAAAAGAAAGAAAGAAAACATACATGGAAACAAAAATGAAATTTCTCCTACTTCATAGATTACCAGAAATTATAACTAGATTGTGGAATTTTTACAGAATGCTGTGCTGTGTTGGAGCTATAATAAATGAACGAAGACAGATAGATGCACATGGAAAAGTCCGTAAGGAGCTACTGTGTGTGTAGGATACTGGTTTGCTGAAGGCTAAAACAGTCCCCGAAACATATTTAATGGCCGCAGAAGGAGAAGGCATGGTCCTCTGCTGACCAGCCGGGTAGGTAGGGGCTCTGCTGAAACCTGCTCTCTCTGCGCTCATTCATGTGTTTACTTTACAGCAGGGGACGGTTCCGGTTTTTCAAGATGCAAGCTCTTTTTTAATTTTTAAAGATATTATTTATTTATTTATTTGTCAGAGAGGGGGAACGAGCAGGAGGAGGGGCAGACAGAGGCAGAGGGAGAAGCCAACTCCCCGCTGAGCAGGGAGCCCAACGTGGGGCTCGATCCCAGGACCCCGAGATCACAACCTGAGCCGGAGGCAATCACCCAACGACTGAGTGCCCCAGCACCCATGACACAAGCTCTGCAGGTGGTTGGTGGCGGCCCCCCCGTGGGAGGCATGTGCAGCCCCAGACCTGCACACCTGAGCCATTCCTTTGTGTGTGTTTCACTGCAACTATAAATGAATATTTGACAATAATAATAAAAAGCGTTAAAGAGCAGTCAGAGCCTGAGAAGCCTGCAGGCCACCGTGGGTTTCTTCCTCTCCATCGGGGAAACCACAAGCAGCCCACGAGAAGCCCCACACACAAAGCGTGAGTCCGTGCGTGGCAGGAGTCCCCGCAGACCCGCCAGAGCAACCACGTGCCCTATGTCCCAGCTCCGGAGCCTCAGCCAGGGCCCTTTCTCGGGACTGACACATCGGGCCCCACTCTGGCCACGGGCTGAGGCCACACAGGCATGGCTCACGGCTTCTGTGGCCCGTCAGGGTGCGGTGGGGACGGAATTGTGTGGGACCACCTCCGTGCTGTGACTCCATCCCGACGCACCCGGCCTCCCACTCCCCCCCGGGGAACGTCATTTAGGTCCCTGGCAAAACCCACCTGTTTTTCAATTTAAACTCCCAGATGGGCCTCACCTTGCAGTGAGGAAGGCTGAGTGGGACCCCCAGACCCTCCCATTTTGGACCAAACACAAGGTTTTGCCCCCTGGGCCCTCTTGCTTTCCTCGTGGTGGCGTTGCGTAGCCTTCTAGGGGCTGGGCCTCTGTCCCCACACTCTTCGGATCGCCCACCAGCAGCATCTCCTTGTCAGACACGCTTCTCAGGGAGGGAAGGGCTCTCACCTTTAATTAAAAGATGCCGGCCTCCCAAGTTCAGTTTAATAAACTCCGCATAATCCCTAAACAGGCGTCTGGGGAAACTGTGTGCATTTCAGACTCTGTCCTTATCACACACGCTTGCAGACTTGAAACAAGACAAGCAAGGGGGAGGATGCCCGAATCCAGCGCAGACATTGCCTGTAGGACTTGACCATCCTGTGGGTGATGCCCCACGCTCGGCAGGAGCCCTGACGGGGTGACCCCACGGTCGTGCCACGCTGACCCTAAGTCCTCCAGGGTCCCTGCTGGGCTTCATTCATGAACTTCCAACCTCAAGGCCAACGCTGCCCTCCATGCCTGCGTTGGCCCCTCACGTCTCGTTTGTGGAGGCTGGAGACACAGAACCATCGCCTCCAGGAAGGGCAAGGAGGCGGTGGCTTCAAGGGTGGATGGCAGGAATGAAATTAAAAACAGTCCCTGGCGTGTCTTCGGAGGCTGCAACCTTGGCGGTCATGGGGAACAGAGGGCTCCACTCCTGGGGGCTTTTCACACGTGTTCATTAAGGGAGGAAAGGGTTCAAATTTGCTCTAATTCTGAAGCGTCCCTGGACGCGAGGTTCCCTGGTAATAATGTGCCACTGCACTGATTCCCAGATTAACCACCGCGTGTAGTTTCCTCCAACCAGAAAATGCGTGTGGTTATAATAAAATCAGCTTGACTCTGTGGCTGGTCAGCGTCACCCATCAGCAAACCGGCTGTGCGTATTTTAAAGAGGTTTCAGCCGTGATCGCTCCCTCCCGTGCTTCCCTTAAGAGGCATGTGCGCAACCGGCGTGGATTAAATCAGACCCTGTTGCGTTCACACACACCTTCCCTGTCTGAGAAAGTTTCCTATCACTGTTGCTACGAGGGGCCACGAATGGAGGAGTGGCTTAAAGCAACACACACGTGTTCTCCGACAGCTCTGGAAGTCAGAAGTCGGAATTCGGGGATGAAATGCAAGTGTCTGCAGGGGTGCATTCCTTCTGAAATCTGCAGGAGGGAATCTGCTTCCTTGCCTTTTCCAGATCCCGGAGGCCCCCTGCCCTCCTCGGCATGGCCCCAACCTCCATCTTCAGAACACAGCCTTACGGCTTCTGCTTCTCTTGTGGCACCTGCTTCCTGGACCCCTCCCCTCCTTCCTCCTGCCTCCCTCCTACAAACACCCTTTGATGACATTGGGCCCCAGGGATCATCGGGGATAAGCCCCTCGTGGCAGGATGGGGGGCAGTCCCCTATGCTGCATCCAGGGGCTAGGACTCGGACATCCTTGGGGGTTATTATTCAACCCACCACAGAAGGTAGGCAACTGCTGTTACCTGGGGAGATCAAGCACTAGGCTTTAGGTCTCCTGAATTCTACCCAGTCTCTCGGCTTACCTGACTTTTCAGGAAAGAGTACATAAACCCAGCGTCTTTACCCCAAGACGCTAGTGCATCTGCAATAACCACCACCCCCAAATTGTCAGGCATATCACCAGTTTATTTGCTGCACCTGCAAAGCCAGCTACACCTGTCCAGGGTTGCCCTCCCCCTGGGCTGGCTCAGCACCCCTGGGGCCGTCCATAGCCACGGATCCTGCCAGGATCGTGGTGGGAAGGCAGGGCCGGGGCTTCACCTCCACCCACATGACCTCGGCCAGAGCAAGTGAGACAGTCGCTCCTAAACTCAGGAGGCCAGGAGGTGAACTGCCCCCACGCGGGTGGACATAGAAGAGAAGCCGATTTGGGTGAAGGATACAATACCGAACAGGCTTCGCCCCGATGGCCTGACGTGGACATAGGCTCAAGGCACAAGGCGGGCACCGTGCCCGATTTCTTCTGCAGCAAGAGTAGCAACAACAAGGAATTTGGAAAATAAAACCAAAGTTCTCTTCTAGCCATAATGTAGATCTTTTGCTAGCACGTTTGGATGCCCTGAAAGAAACAGGAGTCTCTTTGTCCTTCGTTATCTGCAGAATAAACACATGCACAGGGCTCCTTGGACGTTCTTCCCAAGGGCACCTTGATGTGTCCCGTTCTCGGTGGAATCTCGGAGCCGACGAGACCCAATTCATCGCTGAGACTGTCAAACACGGAGCCCAGCAAGGACGGCAGCCAGCCCCCACTGTCCTTGGAGGACGTGTGCCCGCGCCCCCGCCAGGTAACTCTCAGGATCTCCAGATTTGGAGCAGCAAGCTGCGTTAGGGGCAGGATCGGCAGCCTCCTAAGCACTCAGGACCCTGCAGCTTTTCTCCTCCTGCACTGACTCCAGGTACTGGAGGGTAATCCACACACACACACACACACACACACACACACACACGCACGTCTTTAAAAGATGAGCACGTTTGCCTGTGTTTTGCTCCTCCGAGGGACGTGACGGCTCAATTTCCATCCTGCGCACACGTGGCTGCATCTCCTTCACGGCAGGTGGAAGTTTCCATTAAGCAGCTTGAGACATAACTTGTGCGTCAGCCCTAGCCCCCCCGTGCCCCTGCCCTGGGTTCTGGGGCTCCCCAGACTGCTGGTCACTCCGACCCGCGTCCAGCGCTCACTACATCACATGTGCTTCAGTCTCCTCTGATTCTTACAGCAGTCCTCTGAGGTGGGTGCAGCCAGGAACTCCAGACACGGGAGGAAATGGGGGCCCAGAGAGGGTGTGCCCTGCCCGCGGTGACTGCGCAGACAGTACTGTGTACCCCCAAAATAAAGGGCAGTCCTAACCCCCCGTGGCTCAGAATGGGAGCTCAGGTGGAAACGGGGCCGTAGCAGATGTGAGGAGGTAAGAGGAGGTCACACTGGGGTAAGGTGTCCCTGTCCAGTAGGTGGAAGCGAAGACACAGGAGGAGAGGCCACGTGACTACGGAGGACCGGGGGTGCATCGGAGGTCCAGCCACTCCCAAGTCAGCCAGCAGGCAAAGCACTGGAAGGCAGAAGAGGCAGGAGGGACCCTCCTCAGTACGTTTCCCAGGGAGCCCCGCCCTGCAGACCCCTTGGTCTCTAACATCTGGCCCCCAGACTGTGAATGAGTAGATTCCAGCTGTGGTAAGGCCGCCCGTTTGTGAGGTTCTGTTGCAGGCACCCAGGAAGGGAATGTGGCACCCCCTGGCAATGCGCTGAGCGGGGGCTGCTAGAGGGCCCCCAGCCCTGGGGTGTGTGTGGTCCTCCCCTGCCCTGGCCTCCTGTCTCTTACTGACACACTGTCCGTCCAGATACAAGAATGAGGTCGGAGCGGGCGCGCACAAAATAGGAAATTACCCATTATTTATGGTTCTTCGGGGCATGCAGCACAGGCTGGTCATTTCACATGCGATAAAGACCCAGGGCTGTTCAGTTCCAAGCCTGCGGTGCCTAAGCACTCTGAGGGTCACAGGCCATCTGGAGGATTTATGAAAGTGTGCTGTCTCTGTGGGAAGACACACTCTCATGTCAGGGACCCTTGATCTACCCTTTCTCTGCAGACCCCCTGGGGCTCCCAGATGAGGGAGGAGGCCAGCCAGAAGAGGCTGCAGTTCCAAGAAATAATATTCGTCCTGTGCTTCTGACTCAAAGGTCGCTCAGCGCCCCAGGCCAGCGTTAAGGAAAACAAGAACTCAGGGCCTCGCCATAGCCGGTGCACGCAGACTTAACCCCCCGCGCTCTGCATCCCAAAAGATGACCAGAGTTTCAGAGTCTAGACACCTGCAGAAGCAAAGCCACATTCACACCCCAGTCCTGCCAGTCTTCCCAGGTGCACAGGGCATCCCCCAACCTTCTCTAGAAGCAGGACTCGGGACACTGCCCACTCGGGATGTCAGGGAGGAGCAGCCAGGTGACAGGGGCTCTGTGCATTGTGCAGGCCAGGGAGTCTCGGGGCCCAAGCTGGATTTCGGTGATCAGGCTGGAAACGAGCTGAGGACCCTTGAAGCACAGGGTACAGACGGAGAGAAGGGACGTGACAGGAAAAGAGGAAGAGCCTGGCAGGGCTCTGGGGCTCCCAGGGCCGCAGCGCAGAGTCCCAGGGAACAGGTAGGGGTGGGTGGTAGATGGCTCCCCCAGGCTGGGGCATTCGGGGGGCATTGTGCCCAGCTGAAGGCTACATGGCTGCTGCGTATTGTGGGCTCTGCCTGCTGTGTGGCCCAAACCCCTGAACCGCCCCGTGAGAGGTTCTGCTGTGGGTAAAACTTTGGCCTCCAGAAAAAGATCCTCACATCCCACCCCCGGTCCCTGATTTGGAAGTAGGGTCTTTGTAGAGGTCCTCAAGTTGGGATGAAGTCATTAGGGTGGTCTTACCCCAAGATGACTGGTGTTTTTAGAAGAAAAACCAGAGGCACACAGGGTAAGGGCAGACATGTGGAGATGGGGGCAGAGCTTGGGGTGATAGGCCCACAAGCCAAGGCAGGTGGAGGACTGCCAGCAGCCAGCGGAAGCCGGGAGGGGCCTGGAGGAGCCAGCCCTGCCCACACCTGTACTTTGACCTCTGGCCTCCAGAGCTGTGGGAGAATAGATCTCTGCAGTTCCGTTGTGATGCATTGTGATGCGTTGTTGTGGCGGTCCAGGCCACCAGTACCGGCTCCCATCAGCACCCCCACCGAAAGGAAGTGGGGCTCAGAAAGAATAAGAAATAAGACATGTGCCCTGGAATCCACGCCTCTCCGGTGCAGAGCTGCTGAGCTCCGGACCCTGACCCGCTAGACCCCATTAGTCTCCATTTAGAGAAAGGTCCTGTGCTAACGTCCTGGGCTGGCCGCTGCAAAATCCCACAGACTGCACGGCTGAGAACAACAAAAATGGATTCTCTCACAGTCTGGAGGTCAGGAAACCGAGGTCAACAATCAGCAGGGTTGTTTCGCGCTGGAGGTTCCAGGAGACGATCCTTCCCTCCTCTTGCCATCTCAGGTGGCTGCTGGTGATCCCCGGTGCCCCTCTGCTTATAGGTACTTCACTCCAGTCACCGGACTGTCTTCTCCCTGTGTCTTCCCTTCATCTTCCCTCTGGGCACCGGTCTGTCTCCATGCCCACATGTCCCCTTTTTTATAAGGACACCAGTCACATTGGATCAGTGTGCCATTAATGTAATGACCTCTGGAGAGACCTTATTTCCATCCTGCGTTATACTGTGAGGTCCTGAGGATTAGGACTTCGGCATATACTTTGGGAGGGACCTAATTCGACCTTTTTATCACTAGACCCTAAATTTAGCACTTACCCAGATGAACCAAGATGATCTCTTCTCAGGATATTTACCTTGATTACATCTCAGAGACGTTTTTCCAAACAAGCTCACTCACAGATTTTTGGAGCTAGGAGGCAGACATATCTTTTTAGATGGCCGCTGTTCAGCCCCCTATAGGTCTCTGGGGTGGGGTTTATTCCGTACATCCTCTCTCCCCAGCTCCACCAACCCCCTTGCTGCTTACAGGGTATTGAAAAAGAGTCACCACGTGTTGATACAATGTGTCTTTCCAAACACAGGCAACAGCCACACCTGGGTCGCTCAACCCTGACACTCACAAGTGCACCTGAGACCTTAGTGGGCTGGTCCTGTTTACAGCAATGCAAGCAGAGGCTCCAGACTAAGCCTCGCTCCCAAAGGGAGTGTGGTAGAAGTAGTAGATAGTGACACGGACCGAGCCGCCCCCGCTAAAGTCTTAATTCCTGCTCCCTGTGAATGGATCTCATTTGAAAAGTATCTTTGAGGACATAATCTGCTTAAGGTAATGTCATACTGGATTTAGGATGGGCCCCAAATCCAATGACGGGTGTCCTTGCAAAAAGGAAGAAATTTGGACCCAGAGACAAGTAAGGGGAAGATGGCCACGTGACCAAGAGGCAGCGATGGGAGGGATGCGGCTGTCGTTCGAGTGTCCAAGGATGGCCAGAAGCAAACCTGGAGCCCAAACTGGCCCAGAAGGATTCTCCCCGAGATCCTTCACAGGACGCCAGGTGCTGCAACACCTGAATCTCAACCTTCTGGCCTCCTGAACTGTAAAAGAATCAATCTGTGTTGTTTAACCCTCTGGTTTGTGGTAATTTGTTACAAGTCCCAGGAAACAAATACAAACTGCATTAAGGTTTAGACGCAGACAGACCCAGAGGCAAATCCCTGCTCTATCACATTCGCGCAGTGTGACCTTAGACAAGTTACTACGGGTGCCCGTGCAAGGTGCCCACTCCCCACAGTCCCAGACCCCACATACATGCTGACGTGAGGATGCAACAGCGTGATGCCCCAGATAATGGGCTTAGCCCAGGGCAGACCATGCAGCCCTTGCTGGGAAATGCAGTGACGGCTATCATTTCTGTCTCGTGATTATTCAGATGCAGATTTGCCAGAGTGTTGATTTTTTCTGTGTCTTGAGATTCTCTCTCTTCTCATTGGGGGGGGGGGTGTTGCTTTTCAACGGTGTATCAACGTGCTCAGCAAACAACACATCTCAGTATTGGTGGAGTCACTCCAGCGGCTGGCCCCAGAGCTCTGGTTATTCTCGCTGCGTCTGGGTCATCTATGTCCATCTGCTCATCTGTCTGACTGTCCCTGTGACCATCCCTGAAAGAGAACTGGGAGCTCTGGGAAGGTATCCAGAGGTCATTTCCACGGAGGGGCATGAGGGGGACAGTCTCAACAAGGAATGGGCCTGGCATCTCCAGAAAGTAACATCAGCTGTAGTTCAGACGGACAGCACGTGTGGGTGCAGACTAGGGCTCTTGTATGATGGGGCAGGGACCAGAGCTGCCGGGTCCTTGTGATGACAAAATGGCCTGCCATCATGGTGCACACAAATAGTCTACTTGGCATGTCCTGGCTTCTCTCCGTGCATGTGACCAGAACACCAAGTAATTTCTGTGCTCCAGAATGGACTCTGAGTCCCATCTTTGATCACCATCCCCAGTGTCTACTTACCATGTGCAATTTAAAGTACCACAGAGCAACAGAAGCAGGCATGAACTTTAAATGGCATTCATCAGCAGCTAGATTTCTTGAATTACATTATCGCATCCCGAGAAATATGCAAATGGACGGTATTTTCACTGCTGAATGTTCTCATTATGCTTTCTGAGCACTGTAAACCCAACGATGGGTTTAGAGAATTCGCCCTAACACAGCTTTCTGTAAACATGCTATGGCTCATAATTAGCATAAGGATACAGCTCCCTCTGTGCGGTACCTTGCCTTTGATTTGGCATTTCCTAACAATCATGGGGAGAAAAATATCCTGCAATTGGTGGAGAAAATCAAACTCTTTTCCCTTTAATGGGTAAGCAGCCAGGCGTGATGTGTGGACCCAGACCGACGGCTTCTGATGGGCCGTGTGGCAAGGCGCACCAACTGGACCATTTGCCCTACTCAATCCCAAAAGCACACCCACACTGATGGACTGCTTCCCCTCGAAGGGTAGGCTTGAATTTAACCCCTCCAGAGGATTTGCACACGGGACAATCAAGAGAGAATAAACGCAACTGCATATGAGTAGCCCATAACAAACAAAGTGGCTTAAACAACAGAAATTTATTATCTCATGACTCTGGAGTCTAGAAATACAAGTTCGGGGTGCTGGCAGGGATAGGCTCCTTCTGAAGGCTCCAGGAAAGAATGTTTCAACCTCTCTCCGGGATTTTGGTGGTTCCTTGGCTTGTGACAGAAGAACTCCAATCTTCCCATAGCATTCTGCGTGTGTGTGTGTGTGTGTCCAAATTTCTCCTTTTAATGGGGACGCCAAACATTTGGGTCAGGACCCACCCAGCTCTAGCGTAACCTCATCATGACCAATTGCACCTGTAGCAATCCTATTCCCAATTAAGGTCACATTTGAGGTCCTGGGGGTTAGGACTTTAATATATGGATTTGGGTGAACATCATTCAGCCCGCAAAACACATGGACAGATTATTTTTAAATCTTACCCCATACTCCACGATCCAGTAGGAAAAGTCACTTCTCTCGACCCGTTGTAAATAATCCACACAACCCAAGGGTCTGGCTATGCAAAATCAGTTCAGCTGTTGGGTCGAGTTAATGAGTCCATCAGACTCCCTAGAAGTCCATTCCTGGATGTTTAAACGTTTGACAAACTGTGCAAGCTGTCTGGGTCAGGACAAGGTGGGGCAAGATGGCGCCTCACCGTGTGGGAGGCCGCGCCAGCACCTGCTCAGGCCCAAGAGTGAGGGCCTCCTTACAGTGTGTCTCCAAGCTACCTTACTTGCCTTCCCTCATCCGTATCCTGATGCGAGCAGTTCTGGGAATGGGAGCTGGCTCGGCTTTTCTAAGATCTGCATCATACCCAAACTCAAATCTCTGTCTGAAGTAAACAAACAAGACCTATGATTCTGCTCTGAAGGGCCATTCAAACATCCCTGCAATACAAGAAATATAAAAAACGCATTGTTAATGCAGAAGACCCAGCAAAGGTGCTTGAATATTGTGGGATTATTTCGTTTCTTTTTAATTTGCTGCAAGCCACCTGCAGCAAAGAGATCACAAAGCTTTTCTTTTCTCTTGTACGAGCTTTGATTTAAATCCAGCCCTTAAAAGACCCGAGGCAAAGAAAAAAACCTATGGAGTGAGCAAAAGTTACTTTCCATGTATAATTGGAGAAAATTGAATGGGTCTTGTTCTGTGGGCCCTTTATTAAAAAGTTTTCCCCAGAAACTCCTTGCAAACAAATTTTAGAGAGAGCCAGCTTCTAAGTGCCAGGATGCATGTGTCCCTGGGGGGCAGCTTAACTTGGCAAATAAGAATGTTCCCAGGACCATTTTCCCCTCAGTTTATATAAAGCGACAACACTGATTTACGGGAAGAACAATAAGGCTTCCTGCAACTCTTCTTTTTTAATCACAGGGAGGAAAACAAGAAGGAAAGCCTTATGTCACCATAAAGGAGAATAATCAATAGGAGATTTGTGGCTTAGATGCGTTATCGGCGGTCAGCCCAAATGGCAACTAACTGTGTTTACCAGAGTGCACAGCTGGGTTGCTCCGAGGCAATCATGATGTTGTGGGATGCTTATGGAAAACCACCTCCTCCAAAAAGCTCAGGCAGAAATCCCACGCATGGCACAGCAATACATCCAGGCCAGCTTGACAGCAGGGCAAGTCCAGCCACAGTGGCATCTTAGCTTAACGCTGTGACACAACAATCCCCGAGAAGGGGACAATAACTGGACAACATCCCAAAGCACTTCTTGAAGCAAAGACCCACACAGAATCCCCAAATTCCAGAGCCCCAACTTCAGACTTCAGAGCCCCATCCAATCTTCTAAGGATGAAGAAAGAAGGGATACTGAAGTCCAGAGAAGGACAGCAGGTGGCCAAAGGTCATTGGACAGAGGAAAGCCAAGAAGTATGGAGGCCACTTGTATCTACCTCAACTGTCCTGGTCAGCCCTGGGCTGCACACTGGTGTGGTACAAACGTGCAGGATCGTGTCCCTCCTCATAGGAGTTTTCAGCTTGGTAAGGAGAAAACACACAATAAAAGATGTTTGAAAATGCTGCAGAAAACATGGTGGGGGAGAAGGGTTTTGTGCTGGGCTCAAATTTCGGAGAAGGTGAGAATTTCAAGTGCTCTCCAGGCAGAAAGGACCAAGAGGTCTGAGAAAGCATAGCCAAGGTTTGCAGAAGATGGGTCATTTACTCACTCAACTAGTATTTATTAAGCAGTGACGATAGCCCTGACAATATAGGGATTTAAAATGTACCAGCCCCTGAATTCTAGCACCTGGTAGCCTATCCACTGGGGAGAGAGTCAATAAGCCATCAGCCACAATGCTCCATGATTCTACTCTCCAAGATAAGACTTAATCAAGACAGTGGCCCACCTTCATGGGATTAGTATTCATTCCTCAATAAATGTTTGTGGGATAAATACTAATCCCATGAAGGGGATCCCTGAGGGTGCTGGGAGATTAAGAAGAATTTCACTAGGACTTAACATTCTATAGCTAGATCGACACCATGAATTCAAAGTGGGGGTGTCATGGATCTGATGGAGTCTTCCAAAGCCCCCATGACAGTCACCAGCACCCTCGAGGGCTGCAGCTAGGAGAGGGGGTGATGGATGAAAAGGGCCACCATGAGCAAGGGTGTGAAGCCAGAAAAGCCCTAATGTGTTTAGGACCAAGAACAGATTGACTGGGTAAGGTCAAGACTCATGTAAGGGTCATGGGGGATGAAGGTCAAGGTCATATCTGAGAGCCAGCATAAGCAAGTTTGCCTTCATCCTGCAGAAAGCAGAGAATCACTGAAAGCACCTTATAGCTAAGCCAAAATTTGTAAGGTCTGACTTCAGAATGCGGTAAACACAGACCCATGGTCCTCAGCTGGGGAAAGTTTCATCCCCGCCTCTCCAAGGAACATTTTAGGCTACCACAAGTGCAGGGCCCTCCTCTCAGGCTGTGAGTGCACATGACTGATAAATTGTCATCGACCTCATTTGTCTAGCACTGGGCATTATGAGTCAACCATCTATACCATTTAGGGCTTCCTCACCAGAAGCGTGAACAGGAGCTGTTCAAATGCCTCTCCAACAACAAAGGCATGCAGCACGAAATGTCAGTAGGTCAATAGTTCCAAGGACAATGTGAGGTGTCAGGGAGCTCGTTGGCTTAAGATCTCACACCCAACAACGTTCTTGGGACCTGACATCTCCTCACTAGATTCATCTGTCTGGTTGTTCTTTCGCGGGCCTCTTTAAAAATATATATATTTAAATGTCTGAGAAGCAGAAAGTGCTAAGCAGAAACTTTTCTGTGAGAGGAGAGGATCCTGGGCTCATGCCTGAGTGTGGAAATGTATGAGAAATGTGAAGGTGGGAGCGCCACCAAAGCCTGGGGCCACACTTGGTGCACATCCCCAGATTCCAGACACGGGCTGCAGGAAGGACATTTTCAGCTGGCGAGGGACTGACAGCGTTGTGTTAACTGGCTTGTTGGTTGATCCTCTGCGTTTGAGGCTGAGTGATAGGACTGGGGAGGTTAAAGGCTGGGAACAGGGTGTGCATGGATAAGGGTCCACCTCCTCCCAGAAGGAACAGTCTCCACAAGCCCTGGCTCCCAGAGCTTGTGCACCAGCTGCTAGAGAAGCTTTCACCAATCACCCCCAGAAACTTCTCTTCTGGATGGCCTCTGAGCAGTCTCTGCCATGCTGTTTCTTCCCCTCCTGGTCCTGTCCCAGCTGACACAACTTCTTCTATGTATCAACCCACTTGTGTATCATCTGTCTCCCCCATGAGAAGGTAGCTCCCTGAGGACGGGCCCTCGTCTGCTAATGCACCCAGCTAAGTGCCTGGAGGAGGGGTGGACAGATGGGAGATGCTAGCTGAGTCCACGCCACAGTCTCCGTGGCAGTGAGGCTTCCTGAAGAGGATGAGTCCCACACTGACTCCCAGAGGGTTAGTAGAAGCCATGGTCCCTAACAAGTCCCACTTCCCAGCACCCACCTCTATGTGAATACTCCCCATGACTGTGGGCAGGCCTGTGAGTGGATTCCAACCAGTAGAATGGAGGACAGCAACAGAATGTCTCCCTGTGACTAGATTATGTTACAAAACTCTCCACCTTGGAAGATTGAACCAGAAGTTCTCCTTGCTGGCTTGATGAAATGAGCGACTTGGTTGGGAATGCCCACCTGACAAGGAACTGTGGGCAGCTGCGAGGCTCCTGCTGGCAAAAATCCAGGCCCCTGGTCCTACAGCTGCAAGGAAATGCATCTTGCCAACAGCCTGCAGGAGCTCGGGTACAGACCCTCCACCGTCTAGCTCCGGATGAGAACACAGCATGGCTGACAACCGGCGGTACTTTCCATACAACCCTGAGCAGCAAACCCAAAATCCTCAGCTGTGCCTGGACCCCTGACCCACAGAAGCTGTGAGATAACAAACAAGTATCATTTTAAGCCCCTAAATCTATGGCAATTGGTTACACAGCCATGAAAACTAATATAAAAATACTCAGCTCTGAAATGTTACCTTAAGCCACTTTTTGTCTTAAAGTGGCTTAAGGTGGGAGGTCCCGTGCAGCACTACAAAGGAAATGCAAAGTCTGCTGAGCAAGGGGTGGGCTGTGTGTGCTCTAACAAGGAGAAGAAGTTCGAGGAAGCGAGCTGTGCCGGAGGCTCTTCCATCATCTGCTCGTGCATTTATTCCACAAATATGTCCTGAGCATAGAGGCTGTCCCCGGAGCCACAGTCATGGATGAGGCAGACCTGGCCCTGCCCTTGGCAGAGGACAATCCAGGGGCCCTTCTCTAAGTGCCCCGAGGGAGCTCACGACCTTCAGATTTAAGCCTGAGTTCCATCTAAGCCCGATACCTGCTTATGTTGTGTAGACAAATTCAGGTGGGGTGGCTGAGGTTGTCCAGGCTGTCTCAACCAGGCTCTTCAGCAGCCCATCGGCAGGGCCTGTCCCTGTTTCTCCCAGCCTACGGCGGACCACGAGAAAACACGCTCACAGACACATTCCCTGCCAAGCACTGCGCTGAAGTTAAAGTTGTTGAGAGCAAGAGCCAAGTGCTCGTGCAGTGAGGAGAGAATTGTGTATGCGGTGTGCACAGGAGGGATTGCCATCAGTGGTCGGCCAGGCCTTGTCCTCTTCTGGAAGCGCGGTGAGGAGGAATCTGCACCCAGGCTCCGGTGGATGGAACCCATCTGCTCGCAGCTGTCAAACTGGAAGTCTGGTTTTTCTCTAACGAAAGCCTGGAGGCCAGCCCACCTCCGTCCCACGCAGTGCTCAGGAGTCCTCTCCCTGGACGGGAAACCCCGCTCCAGCAGTGACCAGCCTGAAGAACCTTGGTGGAGTCATGTAACCTCCTCCTGCCTCCGTGTCCTCGTCTGCAGGACAGGACACCAGGGAGAACGCCTGATGTACAGGATGGTTGAGACGACTAAATGAGTTGATAAATGCAGACAAATCAACGAACTTTGGGCACATCCATTCCATAAATGTTAGCGATTATTACTGGTTTTCCACTGCCATGCCTTCAAAGCCCATCTGTCCATTGATGGCTCCCAAGAGTACTTCCTCTTGTCCCAACTCTTGAACTCAGACGTGCATTTCCCACTGCCTACAGGACACCTCCGCTTGAGATTTCTAAGAAGCCCCTCTAATCTCCACTGCATCCCGAATGTCTCATCCCGTGGACTGCAGCATCCCAGTCTGCTCCCAGGACTGTGCTCCTCCCGGTGCTGGAGCCAATGCCTTGAAGGTCAGCAAGTTCTTTTGGCTCTACTTTCAAACTACATCCAGCATCCACCTGCTCCTCTGCACCTGCGCTGCTGCCCTCCGGCCCAAGCCACATTACCTGTCCCCAGGGCTACATAACAGCCGCCCGCCTCTCCACCCCGTGCCCTCTGTGCTTTATATTCAGCAGAGGAGCCAGGAAGAGCCTTGTAGATGCAGGCCAACACCCTCTGTGGGGTCTCCCCGTCTCACTCAAGGACCTGCATGGGTGACCCTTCTACAATCTGCCCCCCCGACCTCCCTGACCTCAGCTCCTGCAACTCCTGCGGCCATCACCCCTCCCAGTCTTTCCGACCTCTCTTTCTTCTGGGGGGGGGGCTCTACATTTATGCTCTAGTGGCCATACATGTCCCCCTCCAAGTCTCTCCATGCTGCCCTCCCTCCGATATTACATCTTTATTCAAATACCACCTTCTCGGGCATCACTCTCTCTAAAACTGGATGCCCCCACCCACACTTCCCATCTCCCTTCCCTGCTCTGTTTTTATCATTATACTTACCATTGAATTTTTGTGCATTTTATGATTTAAATGGTCTGTTGTCTGTCTTCTCCAGTAGAAATTGATCTCCGTGTGGGCAAGGATTCCTGTCTGCTTTGATGTGCCCCCAGTGCCTGGAGTTTAGTAGGTGTGCAGGCCACACCTGCCAGAGGGACGGGGAGGGACTTGCGGACTCCCCGCATACACATGGCCTCATGGTGCTACTTTTGCTGTGGTCGCTGGCTGGGGCTGCTCCTTCTCCGCCAGCCTCTTCTTCCTTTGATTTCTCCTCTGCCACCAAAAGTTAATGGAAGGGAAGAAAGACAGGGAAAAAGACAGAAACAGCCACCATCCTGGTGGTGTTGTAGTTCCCACACAACATTTCTCCAAGAAATGGTTAGTTCTCCATTAGAACAAATACTTCTTATCTATCCTACCCCAGAGATCTCCTCGGACCATGAGGTCAAGGCTACTCTGCACCTTCTGTGTAAATCCACTGATTCAGAGAATATACTTGAGATCTGGCATGCAATGATTATGATTTACTGATAGATGTGACCATAGATGACCTCAAGGACCGAGGAAAAGACATATTTTTACAGCTAAAAGGCAAGAAAGTTTCCACAGAAAGGCAAGGACACCGACTGGGGAGGAAAGAGGTTTGAGAAACATGATGTGCATCGTCACAGCAGTGAAAAAGCCGTGGTGCTCAGGATGCCCTCGGGAGGCTCCTTCTGCTCGGAGCAGCGACACGGAGATCCAGGCTGACCCGTCTGATGCTGTGGGGACTCCAGAGGCCCCCTCATTCTGCACCCAAACCCCTCAGTCCAGGGCGGCCCTCCTGACCCCGGTGGCCTGCCAATTCCGTGAAGGCAAGCAAATCTATCTAAGTCCTTCAAGAGTTAACCCAGACCCCATGTGGCCTTTGTAGGGCAATGTCCCCAGTAGAAAATCTCTTAGGCACGTTCCCCAAGAGGATATGTGTGCTCATTACCTCTGCGACTATGAGGCCCTTCCTAGAGAAGTTCTACAGTGGTGCTTGGGTACGTTTCCTTCCTGGCTTCCTCCCTTCGAGGGGGACACTACGCATCATCACCTCTACCTCCTGTTGAGATCAATGCCTGGAGGGCACACAGAGGGAGGGAGGAAGGGCTGAACCCCTGGTGGAGGGACAGAGGGGAGCAAGGGCCCAGAAGCTCCTCCTCAACCCTCCAGAGCAGAGAGCTCTCTCCTCCGAGGCTCGGGCACCCAGCCAGGTGCTCACCTGCTTCAAGAACATCGCCGGCAGATCTGCCAACCGAGTGACATTTTGAAGTTGTTTAAAGGAGAAGTTACAAGTAGGAACAATTTGGGCCTCTTGACTCCCGTGAGAGATTGCTACTTTCTGCAATGATTTATGTGAAAGTTAGGATCATTTGCCAACTATTTTTCAGAGATGGCTGACAGCCAAGTGAGAGCAGAGTTCTGCAGCTCTCTGCCCCCCCTTCTCCCTCTTTTCCTTTTGCTTGTTAGTTTGCTTGTTCAGAATAGTCAAAACTAATTATGATGAGGCATGAAACTTTCCAAACGGGAAAGACGAGTTTCTTCACAGTTTGCTCTGAAACGACGGATGGAGAGCAACTGTGCTGTCCTCGGCGTTCGTGAGCGACTGCTGGCCCTTAATGAGCCCACCTGACCGCGACTTTTTCGCCCTGGGCCTCTCGGGGGGCAGCCCCAGCACCCGGGGGTCCTGCCTGCTTCAGTCCTGTGCATGGCTTTCCTCTCCGGGCTGGGCGGGAGCCACCCTGGGCCTTTACACCTCCAGAAAAAATGGGCAAAATTGGACGTCTGTGCCCAGAGGACACGCTCGAGGGAGTTAAAAGACAATACGCCGCGTGGGAGACATATTTGCAAGTCCTGTACCTGATAAGGAATCTTTATCCAGATACAGACGGAAGGAACCCTCACGGCTCAACAATGAAGATAAATGTTCCAATTAAAAATGGTCGGAGGAAGAGATATTTCTAGGAAGAAGATGTACAAATGGTCACTAAGCACGTGACGAGATTAGGGGAAATGTAAATCAAAACCACAAGATAGCACTTCAGACACACACAGAAAGGCTTGTGGGTTCAGGCGACTGTCCCCGAATTCTTCCTAGTCGCCTGGTCCAGTGAAAGGTGGTGGGGCAGAGGCGGTTTGACCTCCACTATTGTCACTGATGGGGATTTCTCTTCTCTGTGGGCCCGTAAGGAAGCAGGGAATGACCCCATGTGGGTGCTGCTCTGTCCCTGAGGGTGAGCATCAGACATTTCAGGACACAGCCCCGGAAGGGCTCAGGAGTCTGCTTCTGTCATTTGTTCCATATGTGACCTTGGCCCGTCCTGTCTCCTCCCCAGGCTGGGGACTGTTCTTTGTGGAAGACGGCTTAGAGAAGGTGACCCTGTGTTCCTTCCAGCTCTCACACACTCGCCAGTTACAACACTTTGCTCCCGCTTCTGGTCCCTCAAAGCCATCCCCTGCAGCCTGCAAACTGGTAGTCCCCAAGTCCCCAGGTACGGTACAGATAATGAAAGGCCAGCGGCACTAAGATGCTTCGCAAACTGGAACTGTTGAAAGCGTCCATCTCCGGTGACTCACCAAAGCTTCCTGTCAGGATGTCAGGGCGGCTAGAACAACACGCACCTCAAAGTCCCAGAGTGGGGCCAGGTCCCCTTTGCTGGACCTGAATTGTCCTCCTGGCCATGCCCTGGGTCCAGGCTGTGGAGCAAGCTGGCTTCCAGAAGAGAGAGAGATGGATGGCACTGGTCCAGCCCTGGGAAACAAGCCATCATCTGACATTTCACTCCTGGAGACTCATCTATACAACCTTTATCCTGTGAGTCAAAAAGCCTTCCTGGCACAGAAATATCTGATACTGATTTTATCCACCATGCTGAGAGCTGTCGAACGTTGGAACATCCAGGAGAAGGGGCAGGGTGTGCCCAGCTGACCAGTCATCTGATGCGACCTCCCTACAAAGGTTTCAATCACTGTGAATGGAAAGATCAAAGCCATTTTCATGTCATCCTGGTGTAAGGAAAGGGACTTTTTATCAGCCCCATCTGCTTATTGGGGTTAATTCATATTCTGTACATGTCACACAGAGAACCCAGTGGAAGAATTATACCGGCCAGTTGACTCCCTTCTGAATGGAGCCCAATCGATCTTGCCTTCAGTTTGTTGGCAAGATAAATTCTTTGATTGGGATTGTTTGCCGCCTCCAGTGAGACCACATTTCATTTTATGGTGACATCTTTGCATTGATCTTGCTTTCTTCTGCTCTACTGTTCTAACACCTAAAACTAATATCTTGTCCAGCACAAAGCCACAACCTCCAGAGGGTCCTCAGAGTCCCCAGGAGGTGAGGACCATGATCAATAGGAAAAGAAAGAGTTTCTTATGAACATAAGGCTTCTAGGCCCCAGTAGGTAACGGTTGAAGAGTATCATTTGATGGTTCTCCTGCTGGGCTCAATCCAAGCGGCTGCTGAGTGCACACACACTGTCACAGGTTGGGAAGGGATCCACTCATCACTGGTGGCATCAGCTGTCCGAATGCCACAGCTTAACAAATGGCCTCTGGTGTTGGCCATATCCCCAGAAAGGGGGACTACTTTGCCCCAGACCCAGGGGGGACATTTCCTAGAAGGAGTTGAAACAGCAGACTCAGCAGAGCAGGCTACTTGGAGGAGGAGGAGGAGGAGGAGGATGCAGGAGGCCTTCCACTCCATTCCCTGACATCTCCAGGCTTAGTCATTAGAAGAGCATCTTTGTGCCTCAGTTTGATCATCTGTAAAGTGGGAATAGCCATGCCTCCTGGAGCAATGTCCTATATATAATTAGGACCATAGCAATCCTATGTCACCCCACATCCAGAAGTTATCCCCCCAACAACTCCTCTCCACCCACCTCTCCACCCTCCGCCTCAGTCAAGCCACTGGCAGGACACTCCTGGACATTGAGAATAGCCTCCCTGGAGACCGTTGCTTCTCTCCAATTCTTTCCCACACCCCAGCTGGACTGCTCTCCTCCCAACAAATAAGAGACAAATCCTACCATACCACGGTGCCTTCCCACCCCGTGTGACTAAACCTTGACCTCACCTGGGCCTCACGGCCACGGATCCTAGCTGTCCTCTCTCTATACACCTCCCACCTCTCCCAGGCCCTTCCCCTTGCTGTCCTCACTGCCCCGGGGATACCCCCCCAATCTCAGACAGGCTTTTCCTGACACCCTATAATGGCTTCCCACTCCCCTAGCATTTCTTGCCTCACTTTGCCCTGCCTTATTGCCCCAAAGAACGGCTACCATCAGCACTGTGTTGTGTTGACTTGCCAGTGTATCTGTTCATGTCCTCCTTGGTGGTAAACTCAGGAGTTAGTCTTGTTAGTCTTGTTCACCTTTGCGTCCCCCATCTAGAACACAGAGAGGCTCTAAATGGCTGTCATCTGAAATGCCGTCAGGCAGGAAATGGGGCAGAGATTTGGGCATAAATGGCGAAGGATGAAGGTCCAGGGAGCAGGTGGAGAGGGAGCTGCAGAGGAAGGGGGTGACTGCACATGGGGACAAAGGATGAAGAGAGCAGATAGAGGGTTGGCCGGTGTCCAGGTGGAGCACCTGTGAGGAGGGCACCTGTTGTGGGTTGAATTGTGTCCCTAAAAAGATATGGTGAAGCCTCCGTACCTGTGAATGTGACCTTATTTGGAAATAGGGTCCTTGCAGATGTAACCAAACTAAGATGAGGTCACACTCAGGGTGGGCCCTAATCCAATATGACCTATGCCCTGATGGGAAGTGCAAACAGACACAGAGAAGACCATGGAGCAAAGATTGGAGTCATGCATCTACAAGCCAGGGTTAGCAATCACCACCAGGAGCTGGAAGAGCAAGGAAGGATCCTCTGCTTGAGCCTTTGGAGCAAGCATGGCTCTGTGAACACTTTGATTTCAGACTTCAGCCTCCAGAACTGGGAGTGAATGAGTCTCTGTTGTTCAAGGCTCCTGGTTTGTGGCAGCCCCAAGGCATGAATAGAGGTCACCCTCACTGAGATCAGAAAAGAAAAGACAAAGATGGTGTGCAGGGTTGTGGAGGAGGGAAGAGTGGACATAGACTTGACTGAGTTTTGGTCAGCTCCATTTTAAAAGCAGAAAGCATCCCAAGAGGTGCCATAGAAGCTGCTGACCACAGAGATCTGGGCTTAGACTGCACACTCAGGGGGAAACTGGGTCCGAGGAACCAGCCCAGCACAAATATCCTCAGCCAGGAGCAGGGTGAGACATGGTAGCCAAGGAGCCCAGCCCTGGGGGAAGCATCAATCTCTTAAGTGAGTGGGAATGACACACTAGCCCCCACAGGGTCATTGTGAGGATCAAATGTTTCAGTCTGTATGCCTGGTGCCCACACACAGTCACTAGCCCATAAATATTAGCTATCCTTGTCATTGTCGTGACCAAATTTCCCAAACTGAGATGCCACTGAATAAAAATAATCTGTGGCAAAAATTTTTGCAGAATCCTCCTTTTGGAAATTCATAACACAGATGTGCACATTAAAAGCTCTGAGAAGGGGTGCCTGGGTGGCTCAGTGGGTTAGGCCACTGCCTTCAGCTCAGGTCATGATCCTGGAGTTCCAGGATTGAGTCCCACATCGGGCTCCTAGCTCCATGGAGAGTCTGCTTCTCCCTCTGACCTTCTCCCCTCTCATGCTCTCTCTCTCTCACTCACTCTCTCTCTCTCTCTCTCTCTCTCTCTCAAGTAAATAAAGTCTTTTTTTAAAAAGGCTCTGAGAAGTCCTCAATGAAGAACGCTTTCTGGAACCCAGAATGTCCCAAACAACAGGTTTCTTCACGCCATGCTTCACCTAAACCCTTGCTGTGCTAATGCCTGTTGTGAATCTCCAAGAAGGAGGCACAGAGAAGATAAGTACCTTGCCCCAGACCACACAGCTTTCAAGTCTCACTGGGACAGAATGCCAAGATATCTTAACTGACCCTTTGCTGCTGTTCTTGATGTGAGTGTCTTGTATGGAGTAAGCACTCCATCTGGGATGGACACCAGTGCTGTTACATATTGGACAAAGAAACACAGAAGGAGCAAGGAGAAGCATCCTGCACAATCCTGTTCCCCTTGATTCTGTTTCCAAGGATAAAGAAGTGACTCCATTGTCCAGGGCAATGTAAGAGATGTTGTCTTGCTTTAGCAGGATATTTGCCACTAATGCATCACTCTTGGACTGCATGTGTTTCACACCCTCAACGCTTTATTTCTTAAATTAAAATGTGAGCACACTGACTTTGCAATATTCATTCACTTATTCTCTAAACATTCACCGAGTGCCTTGCACCTACCAGAAACCATGCCAACAGGCTGGAGGAGGGAGACAAAGACGTAAGGAGGGCTTACATGAATGCATGGCTTCAAGAAGCAGGGTCTTCAAGGCCATGGAAGCCACCACTTCTTAAGGGTCAGGTGAAAGGGAGAAGAGGCAGAACTCAGTGCTCGACCTCAGGTAATCAGGGAAGACTTGCAGGAGGTGGTGCCATGTGAGCTGTTCCTCACAGAAGGGTAGGCATTTAAGTTAAATGGGAGGCAGCTCCCAGAGGAGCCATCACCATTGGATACTTTCAGCAGCCTGAGGGAGCCAGCCCCTGCAGAGAGAAGCAGTCCCCTGGGGGCTTCTGGGGGCAGGCTGCCCTGCATCAGGGGTGGGGTGGGAGAAATGAGGAAATGATATTAGCCAAGCAGATATGAGCCAGGTTAAATGTCCTGCTGACACCTGGACTTCCAGGTGGAGGGGACATGATGCAGCAGAGCCACCAAAAGTCCCTTAGGTGGAGACTCCCTCAGATTTATCAGGAGGGGAGGACCCAGTGTCTGCCAGCATGGAATTTAGGGTCAGGATAGACATTAGATCTGTGTCTTAAGGCAAGTTACTTCACCTTTATGTAAAGTGGACAACACAGTACCCACCACCTAGAGCTATTGTTGGAATGGGCTGTGTAGAATGCTTGGCATGGTGCCTGGGTCCAGTCAGGGTTCTGAGAGGGTCATTGCTACACTAGGAAGAGTAGTAGTTGTTTCTTATGTCCATAAAGAACCAATAGTTGGCAGGGGAGATACAGCCACAGAGATGAGTCACTTTATCATTAATTTATTCATGACTATTGTTCATTTACTGAGAGTGGGCCATGTACTAGGCACCACGACAGGTGTTGGAGAAATGGTGACAAAAAAAGCAGCCCTGACTCCTTCCACAACGGAGCTCAACAACCCAGGTGGGGAGAAAGAGGTTAAGCAAGCACTCATGCCGATGTAGGCGAGGAAAAAAATCTTCCGCTACCCACCTCAAGTTCACTGCTAGAGCCCTACAAATTAGACTGACAAAGACAGACTAACCAGAAAAACAAACAGAAGTTTAATAAAGCATGCATATCTCTCTCTCTCTCTCTCTCTCTCTCTCTCTCTCACACACACAC
>PITA01026496.1:0-22503 GCA_004023965.1 Spilogale gracilis
TAGATCTTGGATATCAGCCCTTTGTCTGTAGTGTCATTTGCAACTATCCTCTCCCATTCTGTGGGTTGCCTCTTTGTTTTGTTGACTGTTTCCTTTGCTGTACAGAAGCTTTTTATTTTGATGAAGTCTAAAAAGCTCATTTTTGCTTTTTTCTCCTTTGCCTTTGGTGACGTCTCTTGAAAGAAGTTGCTGTGGCCGACGTCAAAGAGGTTACTGCCTATGTTCTCTTTCAGGATTTTGATGGAAAGAAACAGACTCAACTATATGGAAAAATTGATGTTTCCCAGAGGGGTGGTTGGTGGAGTGGTGGGAAGGGTTAAATAGTTGATGCGTGTTAAGGAGGGCACTTGTTGTGATGAGCATCAGGTGTTGTAGAAAAGTGTTGAATCAGTAAACTCTACACCTGAAACTAATATTATTCTCTACATTAACTAGCTGGAATTTAAAGAAAACATTAAAAAAGAAGAAATGTTTCATCAAAAAGTCTGTGGAGTAATAAGTTGTGAGCTTACATCTACACCAAGCACCATAATGTTGTGAAGGTAGAACCCAGAAAGCTTCAAGAGAATTTAATAAAGTATATAGATAAAAGTAAGATGTCTCTACAGAGCAAGCTGCACAAACATCTGATAGGTTTAGGAGCTGGAAGAAACTGGGGGCCGTGAAAAATGACTCTTCTGAGGAAAACTGAAAGTATTGAGTAGACATCCTGTTCTCCTTGAAGACTTCTGAAAGCTAATTCCCTTGGGAAGGAATCAAATGATTAAAAAGTCCTATTAGTAAATAATGAAGAATGTTTTCATAGGTTTTTAAAACCTTAGATGGGAATCTTATTTTTACTTTTTTGAAATCAGTTCTATTCCTAAAATTTTCAAAAATTATAGCTCAAAATTGATAAAATACATATTTCCTGATGGGTTATTTGTGTCATTCTGTCAAATTGTATATAGATATCTCAAAATAAAGTTATTTACTGTGTTTGTATCTGCATGCACATGTATGTGTGTGAAATGAGTAACTTTAAGAAGGGATTATAAACATATTTATGGAAATCAGGTGAGTAATATAAATAAAGTTAGCTATTTGACAGAGGATCAGTAGTAACTGATTTGAATTAGAAAGCAAGTAAGGTACTCAATTCAGTTTCCCTGTGGGATTATGGATCTAGGATTGCCATATCCCATGTGCTTTCAAGTAGTTCTCAAAACCTATATTTTTGCATAAATACTCCAATTTTTAAATATTGGCAAATATTATCTTGTTGTTGTTTTCAATACTGTGCATGCCAAACAAAATAAAAATCCAGGTTATCAGCCATCAGTTTACATTCTAGCATTCATTCATGCAAGAAATGGTTACTGAGGTTCTAATATTAATCACCATATACTAATCACCAAGGACAAAAACAGTGAAGAAAATGGACCACATATCTTCTCACATGAGGCTTGTCATACTAAGAGCAGAGTAGACAACACAATTTATAGCAGTGCTTCTCAAGTTCCTTGTTTATAAAAGTTGACAAAAACAGAAGATTTTCAGTCGAACTCATATGGAAATGTACATGTATTTCCATGTGTCATTTTTTCTTCCTTTTCTTCAGTAAATCATTATTAATTCAAGTTACATATAATTAATTATTATTTTTTAATTTCCCACTGTTTTCTAGGGAGGGTAGATACAGGTAAATACAGGGACCTTTATTTGTTGAGCTCCTGCTTGTGTGTATGTGTAATATCATGAGCTAATATTCTGAGATGTTTCATTTCTACTGCCTCTATCCCTTGTATACATTATTCTTTCCCACTGATCTGGCAACAGAGATAACTCTCTATATGTCTTGCCATTGCTTAAAGGATGGGCCTGTCTTAGAATAAATGTTTAATTAAGCTGCTGATCGGATTTTGAAACTTGCAGCACACACAATAATTTAAAAGCCAATGCATTTGATTTACAAGATCCAAGTACGATTAATAAATACAAATATTCCTGGAATTCTAAAATTTACTCATGGAACCAAAACTGAGAATATGGACTTTATGTCATCAACCACTAGTGAGATTTTTGTTTTGTTTTTGTTTTTTGTATGGTGGGAACCATACTACCAGAGACCGTTGTGTAGCTTCCCAAAATGTAGTATCCTAAGAGGTACAAGTCTCATATGGATGTATCTTGGCAACAGACTAGCAATGGCAGTAAGAGGTGTTCAGGAATATAGACTTCAGGGCATCCTGCATATAACATGGTGCATGGAAAGCAACTATGTGCTCCCGAGCCCACAAGAAGAGATCGAGACTTGGGGCACCTGGGTGGCTCAGTTGGTTAAGCGACTGCTTTCGGCTCAGGTCATGATCCTGGAGACTCAGGATGGAGCCCCGCATCAGGCTTCCTGCTCAGTGGGGGGCCTGCTTTTCCCTCTCTCAGTCCCTCTGCTTGTGTTCCCTCTCTCGCTGTGTTTCTCTCTGTCAAATAAATAAATAAAATCTTAAAAAAAAAAAGAAGAGATCAAGACAGTGCTGATAGAACCAGCTGTAAAGATACATACAATAAAAAGTAGGATATGATAAATTCAAATTCTGCACTGACCAAAGTTAAAACTAGAGGTGACATTAATACATTAAATTGGCAGGTTTAGGTTTTTCTGCCAGTTGTGAAAATGAGATTCAGGAGTTAATTTGAATTACAGTAAAATAAAAGTTCTGAGGCTTCATATCTGACTTTTGGAACATTGCACTTTATATCTACTACATGAGTTTGGAAGGGCTGAGGCAAACTTCAACAGTACTACTTAAGAAAGGAGCAAGATTTAAAGGTCCAGGGGGAAAGATCTTGGATCAAAGAACATCTAAGTCAGCAAAACTAGATAGTAAGGGTAAAGACTGAAAGTGAAAAGGAAGGAAGGAATGGAAGAATCACTGTTCCCACCCAAAACACACACACACACACACACACACACACACACACACACAAATATTAGTGTATAATTGAGGAAAGTTGGAAGGAGACATATGTCTACTGAGAATTAAATTCTAGGCAATGTGCAATGTGGTCCTTTCTGTGTTCCCACAAATGTTTAGTAAAACTCAACACAAAAAAGCAAACAAAAACAAACAACATGTTCAATAAGATTAGAATTGTTGTGAAAGACAGTGGAAGGTCAAGTTTTCTGCCAAGGTTTGGGGGAAGCCAAATTACAGTCACACTATACAAATGGGGCATGTAGCCAATGAGTGAGCTTTAAAAAGTTGTGAGAGAGTTCAATATATTATGTTACAAATGTCTTTGTATCTCATTGAACCTCAGCTCTCTATTCTGCAAAATGAAGATGAAGATATCTACCTTTTAAAGTTACCAAAAGACTAGAGAAAATGTATTTTAAATGCCTTAAATAAAAAAAATACCCAAGATAGTGTCTGACTCAACAACTTTATAAGAAATAATGGCAATTTAAAGGAGGAGTTAGATGGCAGAGAAAAAGGGGGACTCTGGGCTTTCCTGTACCTTGAACACAGCTGTATTGAGGTCAGATCACTTGGAACACTGAGGAAATTGATCTGAGGACTGGGAGAAGGATTTCCATGGTTGGAGGGAGACAGCTTGGCAAGTGTGAGGTGCATGGAAGTGAACTGGAGTAGAGAAAATCTGTGGTGCCACAAAAGAAACCATTTCCATAGAGAGAGACAAGAGAGAGAAAGATATAGAGGGGTTGAGAGAATGTAGTTCTGGGTGCACACAAGATGACAACCTCTTTGGACTATGGACTGTGCAGCAAGGGGTATAGATTGTTGCAGGTTTTTGCAAATAGCATGTGGAGCTCAAACTCAGTTTTTAGAAGTGTGGGACTTTAACCAGAGCTGTTGCCTGTGCTCTGGGGGAGAAGGAGGGTGGTGGCTAGGGAGCACAAAAAGTGGTGTAAGGATCTCTTGAGTTGCACTGGGAATTATCCCCTTCCTGGGGAGAGTAGAGTGCCTCTCCAAAGACAAAAGACTCTACAAGTGTCAGAAAACAGCCTTTTATGGGAAGGGGACAGACATGCATGCAGAGGGTGTATAACTGGGTTGCCGCTTTTCATTGTCCCACATCATAGATTTCATTCACTGTGCAGGCGTGAGGCTATTGTTCTGGGGCAAAAGACACCAAAAACAGTGTGGCAAGGCTATTCTCTGTAGGAAAGGAGCAGGTCCATTCTGTCCAGGCTCCCTTAAGATTTGGAGTTTTAAATCTCAGCCTTGCGCCAAAGATAAAAGACAGGAGAGCTGTGGGGCCAGGTGTGCTGATAACACTTTTCTGTGAAGGCTCCCTGAACAGCAAGAGGGTGTGAGATCTGTCCAGGGATGAAAGAGTAGGGTGGTGTCATTTCCCGCCTTACTGGCAACATGGCGGTAATTCAGTAAGCAACACAGTGGCCCCCCAGTGGAGACTGATGCCACTTACACCAAAATCTGCCCCCCTGTGACTGGGAAATACATATTTGCTGGGACAGATCCGTGGTGGAAATAAGACCAGGTTTTATTTTAATTTTTTCTTTTATTTTCTTTGGAACCAAGCTTTTAGTTTCTTTCTCTATTTCTAGCTTGTTTGTTTGTTTGTTTTCATTTCCATTTCTCTTTGTCTTGTGGATCAGTCTTCTTTCTTTTCTTTTTCTTTCCTTTTTTGCTTTTCCTTTCTTCCTTGGAATCAGGCTTATAGTGTTTTGATTCTGTTTTTATTTTCATTCCCCTTCCATTTCTATTTTTCTTTCTTTTTTTCCATGCTTGTTTTAACAAACAAAGCAAAGCATATCTAGTTAAAGTTCTAAACACTCTCTACTGCAAAGGATGAGAAGCTGTGCAGATGACCAGTGGGAAAGAGCATCCAAAATGCAACAGCAGTATTCACACAACATACACCAGAAACACTCCCTCGAGTGCCAAGCCCTAGACAATATATGCCTTCTTTCTAACATAGCATTACTCTCAGGAACAGGAAAAATTACAAGCTTTTAAAGTACAAAAATGACAGAAACATAGACAAAATGACAACATACAGGAATTGAATTCTTCCAAATAAAAAGGTCAAGAAGAAATCACAGCCAGTGACTTGCTCAAAACAAAAATGGACATAAACAATATATCTTAACAGAATTTTGAACAACAGTCATAAGATTACTGGCTGGGCTTGACATAAGAATATAAGACACCAAAGAGGGGTGCCTGACTGGGCTAGTTGGCTAAGCATCCACCTTCAGCTCAGGTCATGATCCCAGGGTTCTGGGATAGAGCCCCACATTGGGCTCCCTGCTCAGTGGAGAGTCTGCTTCTCCCTCTGTCCCTGCTTCTTCTCATGTTCTCTCTCACTCATTTTATCTCTCTTAAATAAATAAATGAAATATTCTTTAAAAAACTATAAAAAGGAAGACACCAGAGAAATCCTTACTATAGAGATAAAATACTTAAAAACTAGTCAGACTGAAATTAAAAGTACTATAACTGAGGTGCAAAACTGCCTAGATATAATCACAACAAGGATTGAAGAATCAGAGGAGAGAATAGGTGATACAGAAGATAAAATTATAGCAAATAATGAAGCTGAAAAGAAGAGGGAAAGTAAACTATTAGATCATGAAGGTAGACTTAGTGAAATCAGCAATCTATGAAGTGACATAATATCTGTATTATAAAAGTCCCAGAAAAAGACGAGTGGGAGAAGGGGGCAGGAGGTTTATTTAAAAAATTATAGCTGGGAACTTCCCTAATCTAGGGAAGGAAACAGGCATTCAGATCCAAGAGGCACAGAGAACTACTCTCAAAATCAACAAAAGCACACCAACACCATGACATATATTAGTGAAACTTGCAAAATACAAAGATAAAGAGAGAACTTTGAAAGTGGCCAGGAACAAAAAGGCCTTAACCTACAAGGGTAGACACATAAGATTAGAGGCACACCTGCCAACTGAAATTTTGCAGGCCAAAAGATGTGTCAGGAAATATTCAAAATGCAAAATGGGAGAAAATATGCAGCCAAGAATACTTTATTCAGCAAGACTCTCATTCAGAATAGAAGGAGATCGAGAATTTCCAAGACAAAGAAAAACTAAATGAGTTCACAAACACTAAACCAGCTCTGCAAGACATATTAAAGGGAAAGGGAGACCAAAAGAAACATAGAATAGAAAGGAACAGAGACAAGCTACAGGAACAGTGACTTTACAAGCAATAAAATGGCACTAAATTCATATCTATCAAGTATTACTTTGAATGTAAATGGACTAAATGCTCCAATCAAAAAGCATAGGTTATCAGAATGGATAGAAAAAATACCCATCAATATACTGCATACAAGAAACTCTTAGACCCAAAGACAACTTCCAATTTATCGTGAGAGATATGAGAACAATTTATCATGGTAATGGACATTGGAAAAAGTGGAGTAGTCAAAATTATATCAAACAAGCTGAATTATGAACCAGAAGACTGTAATAAGATGAAGAAGGGCACTATATTATAATAAAGGGGTCTATCCAATGAGAAGATCTAAAAATTGCAAGTATTTATGTCCCTAAATTGGGAGCACCCAATGATATAAATCAATTGATAACAAAGTTAAATTCATTAATAATAATACAATAAGGTAGGGGACTTTAACATTCCACTCCCAGCAATGGAAATATCACTGAAGCTTGCTTACAAGATCAACAAGGAAACAAGGGCTTTGAATGACATGATGGACTAGATGGACTTCACAGATATATTCAGAGTATTTCATCCTAAAAAGAGAAGAATACACATTCTTTTTGAGTGTACATGAAGCATTGTCCAGAATAGATCACATATTGGTTACAAATAGGACTCAATTGCTACAAAAACATTGAGATCACACCATGCATATTTTCATACCACAGTGCTATGAAACTTGAAGTAAATTACAACAAAAAATTCGGAAAGACCACAGATACATTGAGGTTAAAGAACATCCTACTAAAGAATGAATGGGTTAACCAGGAAGTTAAAGAAGAGATTAAAAAAAATACATGAAAACAAATGAAAATGAAAACACAACAGTCCAAAGCTTTTGGGATGCAGCTAAGGTAGTCATAAGAGAGACGAATATAACTTGCCAGTCTTCCTCAAGAAGCAAGAAAAGTCTCAAATACACAGAAATCTTACACTCAAAGGAGCTGGAAAAAGAAAAGCAAATAAAGCCTTATCCATCAGAAAAAAAGAGAAATAATAAAGATTAGAGCAAAAATCAATGATATGGAAATCAAAAAAATCAGTAGAACAGATCAACAAAATTAGGAGCTGGATCTTTGAAAGAATTAACAGAATTGATGACCCCCTAGCCAGATGCACCAAAAAGAAAAAAGAAAGGATCCAAATACATAAAACCATGAATGAAAGAGTAGAGCTCATAACCAGCATTATAGATATACGATTATAAGAGAATATTATGGGGGAGGAGGGGCAAGATGGTGGAAAAGTAGGTGATCCCATTTCAAAGGGTCCCTTGAAGTGAGATAAATATCTATAAGAACACCGTGAGCACCCATTAAATCAGCCTGAGATGTAAGACTACACACTTCTGGATCTCTATAGGGGGCAGGAGAGCATCAGCAGAGAGGTAAAGTGGAGCAGGAGTGCTGGGACTGATTTCAAAGGACAAAAGGAGAGGGAGGGAGCCACCAGAAGTGGCTCACTGGAAAGTAATACCCCAATACGAAAGTGCCCTGTGCTTGGGGACCAGCATCAAATTGCAGTCTGAGTAAAAGCACCCTAAAACCAAAGGTCTTAAGAGACAACTGGGGGAATCTCACAGCCAGCCACTGGCAGGAGCAAAAAACTGTGGCTCTTGGCCCGTGGTAGAAAGCACTCTCTGGTGCCTGAGGGAACCCGACGCAGCGGGAGTCCCGGAAACCCCGCATAACCTGCGCCAGAGGTGACTCTGCAGCCTTCCCAGTGACATGGGGGGACGATGAGATCTTAGTGCTCCCAGTGTGGGTGTGGGCTCCAGAGAGCGTCTGAACAGCGACAAGCTCTCACAAACTGATATCATTCGTGGATTCTGTGGTGCGAGAGTGAAGCGACAAGCAGAGACTTAGGGTGCCATTCTGGCTGGCGACTGGGGGTGTGAGCTACTTGTGAGAGGTGGCAGGGTGCAGGGGAAAATACAGAGGGAGTCCATGTGCCCCACACCATCCACAGGGAGCTAACTGAGGCTTCTCTCTAAGATGGAGGTCTGGCTGTGGACAGCTTAGTTTGCCCTGACCTTCCGAAAAGCTGCAAAAAACCACAAAAGAACAAATGCTCCAGAGAACAAAAACCTTAAAACCCGATTTCCATAGAGCCCCTTGAAAGGGGCACGGAGACTCAGCCTAGACTGACTATAAAACAACTTGGCAGACCCCTCTCCCAGAAGGCAAGCCAGAGGAACAAGAGGACAACACCAAAGGATTTCCATAAATTTGTAAAATCTCAACATCGGGGGAAAAAAAATATATTAAGCTCTTGATACTATCCCCACATGCATATTTTATAGATACAGCTTTTCATTTTATTCTCTTTAATTTCTTTTCATTTTTCTTTTTAAGTTTTCATTTTAAATTTTAAATTCATTCCCACGGTTTTTGAATTTAATTTAATTTAATTTAATTTAATTTTATTTTATTTTATTTTATTTTATTTTATTTTATTTTGTTTTATTTTATTTTATTTTATTTTATTTTATTTTATTTTATTTTATTTTATTTTATTTTATTTTTTTAAAAGATTTTATTTATTTATTTGACAGAGAGAAACACAGCCAGAGAGGGAACACAAGCAGGGGGAGTGAGAGAGGGAGAAGCAGGCTTCCCGCTGAGCAGGGAGTCTGATGTGGGGCTCGATCCCGGGTCTCCAGGATCATGACCTGAGCTGAAGGCAGTTGCTTAACCAACTGAGCCATCCAGGTGCCCCGTGAATTTTATTTTTAAACCACTTATCATCACAATGTGATAATTAATACAACACTCCATAATAACTTTTTACCTCCATAATAACTTTTTACATATCTGTGTTTGTTTTTTTCTTTTTCTTTTTTTTCTTATTTCATTTACATACATATAGATATAATCTTCAAGGCAATGCTTCATTCTTATTCAATACTACCCCTATATATAAACCAGTTTTAATTTCACTATAGATCTAGAAAGTGGAGTTCTCTAACAATAATAACAAGATACATCCAGAAGGAACTGAAATACTTTCCTTGCCCACAACAAGGATTTGTACTGACCTCCCCAATTTATTCTTCTGTCAGTGTTTCTGTGTATTTCTTTTTGCCTTTGTAATATCTAAATACTGTTGTTTGAGTTGGGTTTTGCTTTTTCATTTCCTCCTCTTACTTTCATTTTGATGGTCTTTTTCTTTATTCTTTTTTCTTTCTGTGCCATATAAATCCTACCGTTGGGGCCCATTTTGGCCTTTTTTTCTTGATTCCTTTCTCTTTTTCTCTCTCTTTATTCTTTCTTATTCCTTTTTGGTGGTGACTTCTGATTGCTCCAAAACTTTCCAATGAGCAACTTGCCTGGATCGTAATTGATACATTCAGCTATACATCCCCTCAACAACCCCTCACCAAAGTGACTTGGAGGAGGAACAACAAACAGAAGAAAAACTCAGAGACTCCAACCCCTGTCACAGAGCTATTGGTGTGACAGGGCTTGGATGATTGCTACCCTGAATTCCATTTCTGTCACACAAACAATGTGACAGAAATGGAATTCAGGGTAGCAATCATCCAAGCCATGCCTAAGTTGGAAAAGAACATTAGTGGCAAGATAAAAGCTCTAAGGGCAGCAGTGAAAACCAAACTGGCAGAGGTTAAAAATGCCATCAGTGAGATCCAACCTGATTTAAGTACCCTAACAGCTAGAATAGGTGAAGCAGAAGATCACATTACTGACCTAGAAGACTTATTGAGAAGGAGGAACAGGAGAAGTCTTGGAACAAACAGTTAAAATCCCATGAAAATAGAATTAGGGAAATAAATGATGCCATGAAATGCTCCAATATCAGAATTATTGGAATCCCTGAGGGAGTTGAGAGAGAGAAGGCTAGAAGATATAGTTGAACAAACCCTGGATGAAAAATTCCCTAATCTGGGGAATGAAACAAGTGTTCATGTCCTAGAGGCAGAGAGGACACCTCCCAAGATCAATGAGGCTAGAAAAACCTCCAGGGTATATAATTGTGAAATTCATGAATCATAAATTCAAAGAATATGTTTTAACGGCAGCTAGGAGTAAGAGATCCCTTATGTACAGAGGGAGGACCATCAGAATAACGTCAGACCTATCCACAGAAACATGGCAAGCCATAAAGGCCTGGCAAGACATATACAAGAAATCAAATGGAAAAAAAATGCAACCAAGGATAATGTGCCCAGCAAGGTTGACTTTCAAAATGGAAGGAGAGATAAAGAGCTTCTAGGACTGGCAAGGTCTAAACGATTATGTGACCACCAAGCCAGCACTACAGGAAATATTAAGGGGGGATTCTATATAAGAGGGACAAACCCAAGATTGACACAAAACAAAAATTTACAGAGGTAATCTATAGAAACAAGAACTTCACAGGCAATACGATGTCAGTAAAAACTAACCTATTAATAATCACTCTCAACACAAATGGCCTAAATGCTCCAATAAAATGAAAAAGGGTTGCAGACTGTAATAAACGACAGGACCCATCCACATGTTGTACAAGAGACACATTTTGCATCTACAGACACTTCCAGACTGAAATTGATGGGATGGAGGACCATCTTTCATGCCAATGGACGTCAAAACAAAGCCATGGTAGCGATTCTCATGTCAGACAAATTAGATTTTAATCTAAAGACTGTAGTCAGAGACACAGAAGGACACTACATTATTCTTAAATGGTATATACACCAAGAAGTTCTAACAATTGTAAACAATTATGCCCCCAAAATGGGAGCAGCCAACTACATAAGCCAACTGTTAAGCAAAATAAAGAGCCATATTGATATGAATATATTAATTGTAGATCTTAACACACGACTCTTAGCAATGGATAGATCATCTAAACAGAAAATCAACAAAGAAACAAGAACTTTGAATGACACATTGGACCAGATGTATCTCATAGATATATTCAGAATATTCCACCCTAAAACAACAGAATACCCATTCTTCTCAAGTGCACATGGAACTTTCTCCAGAATAGACCACATACTAGGTCACAAATCACGGCTTAATACTGATATCAAAAGATTGAGATTATTCCCTGCATATTCTCTGACCACAATGCCTTGAACCTGGACCTCAACCATAAGAAAAAGTTCAGAAGGAATTTGAACACTTGGAAGCTAAAGTCTATCCTGCTCAAGAATCTTTGAATGAAACAGGAAATCAAGGAAGAACTTAAATATTTCATGGAAACCAATGAGAATGAAAACACATCGGTCCAAACCTATGGGATACAGCAAAGGCAGTCCTAATGGGGAAATACATAGCATGCAAGCCTCTCTCAAAAAAATTGAAAAATTCAGAATACCCCAATTGTCGTTACACATTAAAGAACTGGAAAATCAACAAAAAATTAAACCAACCCCACACACAAGGCAGGAAATAATTAAGATTAGAGCAGAGATCAGAAACTAGAGATACAGTAGATACAACAGAACTAGAATCTGGTTCTTTGAAGAATTAATAAGATTGATAAACCATTGACCAAACAAATCCAAAAGAAAAGCAAGAGGACCCAAATTAATAAAATGTGAATGAAAGGGGAGAGATCACGACAAACACCAAGGAAATAGAAACAATCATTAGAAATTACTATCAACAGTTTTATGCCAATAAGTTAAACAACCTAGAGTATATGGATGCATTCCTGAGAACCTATAAACTTCCAAGATCGAAATAGGAAGAAATTGACAATCTGAAATGACCAGTATCTAGTAATGAGATTGAAGCAGTGATCAAAAACCTCCCAAAACACAAGAGTGCAGGACCTGGCACATTCCCTGGAGAATTCTACCAAACATTCAAAGAAGAAATAATTCCTCTTCTCCTAAAGGTGTGTCAAAAAATGGAAACAGAAGGAAAACTTCCAGACTCTTTCTATGAAGCCAGCATCACTCTAATCCCCAAACAAGACAAAGACCCCATCAAAAAGGAAAAGTTCAGACCAATATCTCTGATGAGTATGGATGCCAGGATTCTTAACAAGATCCTTGCTAATAGGATCCAACAGTACACTAAAAAGATTAACCAACATGACCAGGTGAGATTTATCCCTGGGATGCAAGGGTGATTCAACATTCACAAATCAATCAAGTGATAAAAAAATCAATAAGAGAAGGAAGAACAATCACATGATCCTCTCAATTGATGCAGAAAAAAGCATTTGACAAAATACAGCATGTATTCCTGATTAAGACGCTTCAATGTATAGAGGTAGAGGGAACATTCCTCAACGTCATAAAATCTATCTACAAAAAACCCACAGTGAATATCATTCTCAATGGGGAAAAACTGACAGCCTTCCTACTAAGATCAGGAACAAGACAAGGATGTCCAGTCTCACCACTATTGTTCAATATAGTGTTAGAAGTCCTAGCAACAGCAATCAGACAACAAAAAATATAATGTGTATTCAAATTGGCAAAGAAGAAGTAAAACTCTCTCTTTGCAGATGACATAATACTCTATATGGAAAATCCAAAAGACTCTACCCTCAAACTACTAGAACTCATACAACAATTCAGTAATGTGGCAGGATTCAAAATCAATGCACAGAAATCAGCTGCATTCTTACACACTAACAATGAAAATATAGAAAGGAGAATCAGAGAATCTATTCCATTTACTATAGCACCAAAAACCATAAGATACTTAGGAATAGGGCCCCTGGGTGGCTCAGTGGGTTAAAGCCTCTGCCTTTGGCTCAGGTCATGATCTCGGGGTCCTGGATTGAGGCTCGCATTGGGCTCTCTGTTCGGCAGCGAGACTGCTTCCTCCTCTCTCTCTGCCTGCCTCTCTGCCTACTTGTGATCTCTCTCTCTCTCTGTCAAATAAATAAATAAAAATCTTTTTAAAAATAAATAAATAATAAATGTTTGAAGAAAAAAAAGATACCTAGGAATAAACCTAACCAAAGAAGTTAAGGATCTGTACTTGATGAACTTCGAACTACAGAATGTTTATGAAGGAAATTGAAGAAGACACAAAAAGATGGAAGAGTATTTCATGCTCATGGATCAGAAGAATAAACATGGTTAAAATGTTTATACTGCCCACAGAAATCTATACTTTCAATGCCATCCTAATCAAAATTCCACCAACATCTTTCAAAGCATTGGAAGAAAGAATCCTAAAATTTATATGGAACCAGAAAAGACCCCGAATTGCTAAAGAAATGTTGAAAAAGAAAAACAAAGCTGGGGGCACCACGTTGCCTGATTTCAAGCTCTATTACAACACTGTGATCACCAAGACAGCATGGTACTGGCACAAAAAAAAACCAGACACATAGACCAATGGAACAGAGTAGAGTGTCCAGATAGGGACCCGCAACTCTCTGGTCAAATAATCTTCAACAAAGCAGGAAAAACATACAGTGGAAAAAAGACAGTCTCTTCAATAAATGGTGCTGGGAAAATTGGACAGCTACATATAGAAGAATGAAACTAGACCATTATCTTAGGCTAAGCACAAAGATAAACTCAAAATGGATGAAAGACCTTAATGTAAGACTGGAATCTATCAAAATCCTAGAGGAGAACATAGGTAGGAACCTCTTTGACATCGGCCACAGCAACTTCTTTCAAGACACATCTCCAAAGGCAAAGGAGACAAAAGGAAAAATGAACTTTGGGGACTCCATCAAAATAAAAAGCTTCTGTACAGCAAAGGAAACAGTCAACAAAACAAAGGGGCAACCCATGGAATGGGAGAGGATACTTGCAAATGACACTACGGACAAAGGGCTGATATCCAAAATCTATAAAGAACTCCTAAAACTCAACAAACAAAATAAAGATCACCACATCAAAAAATGGGCAGGAGACATGAAGAGGCCCTTCTCCATAGAAGACACACAAATGGCTAACAGACACATGAAAAAATGTTTGTCATCAGTAGCTACCAGGAAAATTCAAATCAAAACCACATTGAGATACCACATTACACAAGTCAGAATGGCCAAAATTAACAAGACAGGAAACAACAGGTGTTGGAGAGGCTGTAGAAAGTGGGGAACCTTCTTACACTGTTTGTGGGAAGGCAAGTTGGTGCAGCCACTTTGGAAAACAGTGTGGATATTCCTTAAAAAAATTAAAAATAGAGCTACCCTATGACCCTGCAATTGCACTACTGGGTATTTACACCTAAGATACAGATGTAGTGAAAAGAAGGGCCATATGTATCCCAATGTTCATTGCAGAAATGGCCACAATGCCAAACTGTGGAAAGAGCCAAGGTACCCTTCAACTGATGAATGGATAAAGAAGATATGGTTCTTAAACCCAATGGAATATTATGCCTCCATCAGAAAGGATAAATACCCAACTTTTGTAGCAACATGGACTGGATTGGAGCAGGTTATGCTGAGTGAAATAAACCAAGTACAGAAAGTCAAGTATCACATGGTTTCACTTACTTGTGGAGCATAAGGAGTAATATAGAGGACAGTAGGAGAAGGAAGGGAAATGGGAAGTAGGGTAAATCGGAGAAGGAGTCAAAACATAAGAGACTTTGGACTACAAATCCTAATGAGGGTCTTGGAGGGGAGAGTTTGGGGGGATGGGTGATCCTGGTGGTGGGTACTGAGGGCACATATTACATGGAGCACTGGGTATGAGGCATAAACCATGAATCATGGAATACTGAAAAAATGAAGTAAAATAAATTAAAAAATAAGAGAATATTATGAGCAATTATATACCAACAAATTAGGCAATCTCGAAGAAACAGATAAATTCCTAGAAACATACAAACTATCAAAATTGAATCAGGAAGAAATAGAAAATCTAAATAGACCCATAAGCAGCAATGAAATTGAATCAGTCATCAAAAATCCCCCAGCAGGGGTGCCAGGGTGACCCAGTCATTAAGCATCTGCCTTTGGCTCAGGTCATGACACTGGGGTCCTGGGATCAATCTCCGCATCAGGCTCTGTGATTTCTCCCTCTGCTGCTCTCCCTGCTTGTGTTCCCTCTCTTGTTTTCTCTCTCTCTGTCAAATAAATAAAATCTTTAAAAAATCTTCCAGCAAACAAGAGTCCATGGCCAGATGTTTTCCCAGGGCAATTCTACCAAACATTTAAGGAATTAATACCTATTTTTCTGAAACTGTTCCAAAAAATAGAAATCAAAGGAAAACTTCCAAACTCCTCCTATGAGGCCAACATTACTTTGATTCCAAAACTAGACAAAGACCCCACTAAAAAAGAGAATCATAGACCAATATCCCTGATGAATATGGATGCAAAAATTCTGAAGACTCTACTACCTAATCAAATCTTACAGTACATTAGAAGGATTATTCACCATGATCAAATGGGATTTATTCCTGGGCTGCAGGGATGGTTGAATATCCACAATTCAATCAATATGAAATAGCACATTAATACAAGAAAGGATAAGAACAACATGATCCTATCAATAGATGCAGAAAAGGCATTTGACAAAATAGGGCATCCTTTATTGATAAAAATCCTCAAGAAAGTAGGGATAGAAGCATACCTCAACATCATAAAGACCACATATGAAAGATTCACAGTTAATATCATTCTCAATGGGGAAAACTAACTGCTTCCCCCTAAGGTCAGGAACCCAACAGGGATGTCCATTCTCACTGTTAAACATAGTACTGGAAGTCCTAGCCTCAGCAATCAGACAAAAGAAAGAAGAAAGAAAGGAAAAAAAGAAAGAAGGAAAGAAAGAAAGAAAGAAAGAAAGAAAGAAAGAAAGAAAGAAAGAAAGAAAGAAAGAAAGAAAGAAATAAAAGACATTCAAATTGGCAAGGAAGAAGTCAAACTTTCACTATTTGCAGACAACATGATACTCTATGTAGAAAACCTGAGGGGACACCTGAGTGGCTCATTTGGTTAAGCATCTAACTCTCAGTTTTGGCTCAGGTCATGACCTCAGGGTTGTGAGACTGAGCCCCACATCAGGGTTCATTCTCAACATAGTCTGCTTGAGATTTTCTCTCCCTCTGTCCCTCCCCTGCCTCTCTTTCTCTCTCTCTCTCTAAAAATAAATAAAATCTTTTTAAAAAGAAAACCCAAAAGACACCACAAAAATTGCTAGAACTGATTCATGATTTAAGCAAAGTTGCAGGGCATAAAATCAATGCATGGAAGTCTATTGCATGCCTATACACCAATAGTGAAGAGCAGAAAGAGAAGTGAAGCAATCAATCCCATTTACAATTGCACCAAAAAACATAAGATACCTAGGAATCAATCTAACCAAAGAGGTAAAAGATTTACACTTTGAAAACTAGAGAACACTTGTGAAAGAAATTGAGGAAGACACAAAGAAATGGAAAACATTCCATGTTTATGCATTGGAAGAATAAATATTGTAAAAATGGCTATACTACCCAAAATAATTGACACATTCAGTGCAATCCAATCAAAATAACACCAGCTTTTCTCATAGAGTTAGAACAATTCTAAAATTTGTATGGAAACAGAAAGACCCAGAAAAAGACAATCTTGAAAAGGCAAAGCAAAGCAGGCAGTGTCACAATTCTGGACCTGAAGCTTTATTACAAAGTTATACAATAGTACCATACTGGCAAAAAAAAAAAAAAAAAAAAAAAAAAAAAAAAAAAAAAAAAAAAAAAAAAAAAAAAAAAAAAAAAAAAAAAAAAAAAAAAAGACATATAGGTCAATGGAACAGAACAGAAAATCTACAAATGGATCCTCATCTCTACCTCATCTCTATGGTCAATTAATCTTCAACGAAATAGGAAAGAACATCCAATGGAAAAAAGACAGTCTCTTCAACAAATGGTGCTGGGAAAACTGGACTGCCACATGCAGAAGAAAGAAACGGGGCCATGTTATTATTCCATACACAAAAAAATATTCAATATGGTTGAAAGACCTAAATGTAAAACAGGGAAACCAAGAAAATCCTAAAGAGCAAAGGCAACAACATTTTGACCTTGGCAACAGCAACTTCTTACTAGACACAGCTCTGGTGGAAATGTAAACAAAACAAAAATGAACTATCAGGACTTCATCAAGATAAAAAGCTTCTGCACAGCAAAGGAAACAAGAACAAAACTAAAAGGCAACCAATGAAATGGGCGAAGATATTTGCAAATAACATATTGAATAAAAGGCTAGTATCCAAAATCTATATATAAAAAAAAAAAACTTCTCAAACTCAACAACCCCAAAATAAAAAAAAAATCCAGTTAAGAAATAGACTGAAGATATTTCTCCAAGAAGACATATGAATGGTCAATAAACATATGAAAAATGTTCAACATCACTCATTATCAGGGAAATACAAGTCAAAACCACAATGAGATACCACCTCACACCAGTCAGAATGACTAAAATTAAAAATTCAGGAAACAATAGATATTGGTGAGAATATGGAGAAAGGGAAATCCTCTTATACTGTTGGTGGGAATGCAAACTGGTGTAGCACTCTGGAACCAGTATGGAGGTTGCTCAAAAAATTAAAAATGGGGGTACCTGGGTGGCTCAGTGGGCTAAAGCCTCTGCCTTTGGCTAAGGTCATGATCTCAGGGTCCTGGGATTGAGGCCCATGTTGGGCTCTCTGCTCAGCAGGGAGCCTGCTTCCTCCTCTCTCTCTCTGCCTGCCTCTGTGACTACTTGTGATCTCTCTCTGTCACATAAATAAATAATCTTTAAAAAACAGCCCTTGTCAATGTCTTTAATCAACAGAGATTTTTGATAAATCACATAAAAATTCATATATTGATGAAATCAAGCGGAAAAAACAAACCACCAACTCACACCTTTCAGAATGACTAGTATCAAAAATACAAGAAATAACAATAACAAGTGTTGGTGAGGACATGGAGCACTACTGATGGCAATGTAAATTGATGCAGCCACTATGGAAAACAGTATGAAGATTCCTCAAAAAATTGAAAATAGAAAGCCATGCAATCTAGCAATTCCACTTCTGGATATATTTCTTTTCTGAAGAAAATGAAAACACTAATTGAAAAAGGTATAAGCATCCCTATGTTCACTGCAGCATTATGTACAGTAGCCAAAATATGGAAACAACCTGTGTTCACTGATAGATGAATGGATAATATATATATATTTCAATATATATTCAAATATATATTATTATATTATATTATATTACATTACATTACGTTACATTACATTACATTACATTACATTACATTACATTACATTACATTATATTATATTATATTATATTATATTATATTATTATGTGTGTGTGTATACACACACACACACACACCACACTGAAATGTTACTCAGCTATAAAAAAGAATGAACCCTTGCCATTTGTGACAATATGGGTAGACCAAGAGGGTATTATGTTAAGTGAAATAAGTCAGAGAAAGACAAATACTGTTTGATTTAATTTATTTGTGGAATATTAAAAAATGGATAAAAAAAAACAAAAAAGAAGCAGACTCATAAGTACAAAAACAAACTGGTGGTTGCCTAAGGGGATATGGGTGAGGGGCTGGAAAAAATAGGTAAAGGGGATTAGAAGGTACAAACTTTGAGTTATAAAATAAATATCACAAGGATGTAATACACAGCATAGGGAATAGAGTCAATAGTATTGTAATAACTATTTTTGGTGACAGATGGTAACTAAACTTACCATGGTGATCATTCCAAAATGTATATAAATGTTGAATCACTATGTTGTCCACCTTATGTAATATTATATGAACTATATTTCTATAAAAAATAAAAAATAAAAAACTGTGGAAGGTGTTCTGTAATCAGATCACATGCCATGCCCCTCCCCCATTTCTCCACCCCAGTTAAAGCCAAAAGAAAGCTCAACTATATGCAGCAATAAACTTGACATGTTTACCAATTAAACTATCACTTAAATTTTGAAAAGTGCATAGAAAATTTTAAAAATTAAAACAATTTAAGAAGGTAAAAACTGGCTTTATCATCTAATAATTATAAAGATACTTAGAATATATGTTTTATTACATTAAAGATCTTTACATGATGAAGTAAGTTTAGACAGGTTTATTTAGCTATAGCCATAGAGACCTCTTCCCTATTCTTCAACCATATCCTGACTTTTATGCTTTAATCTCATTGAATATTTTTTACCAGTCCTCTGAGCAGAAGGAAGAGTTCTTTCCTTCGCATATCCATGACATTTTTATTCCTTTATAATGGCATTTATCATATAATCACTAGTATAAGTCCTTTATGTGTCTCTTTGTACACTCTGCTAGTTTCTTGAACCTAGTGAGTCTATTACATATATCTTTAAACTCTAACAATTTTTGGTTCATTCTCATATATACTCAGAGAAATGATGTAAACATATCTTAAATAAACTGATCTCAAGATTTTATTTTATATCTTTCTGAAGATATAATTATGCCTTTCCCCATACAAAAAGCTCAGTGTTTCCATTTACATATAAAGTCGACAATTAGCCTTCCATTCAAAGTCCCTCAAGATCTGATCAAAACCTACTTTGCAATCCCTTTTTTTTAAACAATTCCCTATGATCCATACTACAACCACATAGGTCTAGTCTGTTGCTCCCAAAGCTGCTGTGAATTGGTTACAATCATCTACTTAATTCACAACACTTCTCAGGTGGCCTTCTCCATACAGCTGCCCTCTCTGAGCACAGCTAACTCTTGCCTCTTACCTCTTCCGGTCCAGAGATGATAACAGTTCTCTTCTGTGGTAACAGCTGCAAGATTGTTTGCAGGTTTCCCCAAACTCTGAAAACAAACTACCGAGGCTGAGTGTGCCCTTGATTTCTGTTGAGACCCTCATGACAGGATCAGGGACTCTTCTTATATATGTACCTGGAGAGAGATGGAGAGACTCTCTACTTCTGAGTAACAAACTATAAGGATTTAAGATGTAATTAAGGAAATTTTCACAGGAAATCTGGGAAGGAGGGCCAAGAAATGGAGAGACAGAGACAAAGAGAATGACATTTGAGTCTCTGGATTCAGTTATAGTTAAGACACCTCCATACCTTGTTATGTGATTCAGTAAATGCCTTTTAAGTTTTTATTTTAATTCCAGTTAACAATGTATGACATTAGTTTCATGTTTACAATATAGCGATTCAACACTTCCATACATCACCCAGTGTTCATCGCAAAACCTGTTCAAACCATACCCCAAATACCTGTCCTCTGGCAAACATCCCTTTGCTCTCCATAGTTGACAGTCTGTTTCCTTTTTTAAAGATTTTATTTATTTATTTTAGAGAGGGAGAGAAAGAGAAGGAGAGAGAGAGCATGAGCAGGAGGGAGACGGAGAGAATCCCAAGCAAACTCCATGCTGAGCACTGAGCCTGATGCAGGGCTTGATCTCAGAACCCTGAGATCATTAACTGAGCCAAAATCAAGAGTCAGACACTTAAGCCTACTGAGCCACCCAGGTGTCCCAAGAGTCTATTTCTTTCTCTCTCTCTATTTTCCCTTTGCTTGATTTTTTTCCTTTAATTCCACATGTGAGTAAAATCATATGCTTTTTTCTTTCCCTGAATTATTTCACTTAGCATTATACTCTCTAGCTCCATCCATGACATATCAAATGGCAACATTTTATTTTTTATGGCTGAATAATATTTCATATACATAAATACATATATATTACAACTTCTTTAGCCATTCATCACTTGATGGTAACTTGGGTTGTTTCTATATCTTGGCTGGTATAACAGGTAGCAATAATACTGCTATAAACATCAGAGCACATGTATCCCTTTGAATTGGTGTTTCTGTATTTTTGGGTAACTACCCAGTAGAGCAATTTCTGGGTCATAGGGTAGTTCTATTTTTAACTTTTTGAGGTACTGTCTTGAGCATACTGTCTTCCATATTGGTTGCAGCAGTGTGCATACCCACAAACAGTGCAGGAGTCCTTTTTCTCCACATTTTCACCAATACCTGTTATTTCTTGTGTTGTTGATTTTAGCCATTCTGTCAGCTGTGAAGTGACATAATCTCATTGTAGTTATCATTTGCATTGCCCTGATGATAAGTGATGATAAACATCTTCTCATGTGTCTGTTGGCCATATGGATGATTTCTTTTTTTTTCCCTGTTTCCTTTTTTTTTTTTTATTGTTACTAAATTTTTTTTCCCAGTGTTCCAAGATTCATTCCCCGTTTCCCACACCCAGTGCTCCACATTTTAGGTGTCCCCTGTACCCACCACCAGGCTCTCCCATCCCTCCACCCCCTCCCTCCAAGACCCTCAGTTTGTTTTTGTGTCCAAAGTCTCTGTTGTTTCGTTTCCCTCCCTAGATTGCCCTAGTTCGCATTTACTTTCCTTCTCTCACTGTCCTCCAGTTTACCCCTCATGCACCGCAAGTAAGTGAAACCATGCGATACTTGACTTTCTCTTCTTGGCTTATTTCACACAGCATAATCTCTTCCAGTCCAGTCCATGTTGCTACAAAAGTTGGATATTCATCCTTTCTGATGGAGGCATAGTATTCCATTGTATATATGTACCACATCTTCTTTATCCATTCATCTGTTGATGGGCACCTTGGCTCTTTCCACACTTTGGCGATTGTGGCCATTGCTGTGATGAACATTGGGGTGCATATGGCCCTTCTTTTCACTACGTCTGTATCTTTGGGGTAAATGCCCATTAGTGCAATTGGAGGGTCATAGGGTAGCTCTATTTTTAATTTTTTAAGGAATCTCCATACTGTTTTCCAAAGTGGCTGCACCAGCTTACATTCCCACCAACAGTGTAAGAGGGTTCCCCTTTCTCCGCAGCCTCTCCAGCACTTGTTGTTTCCTGACTTGTTAATTTTGGCCATTCTGACTGGTGTAAGGTGGTATCTCAGTGTGGTTTTGATTTGGACTTCCCTGATGGCTAGTGACGCTGAACATTTTTTCATGTGTCTGTTAGCCGTTTGTATATCTTCTATGGAGAAGTGCCTCTTCATGTCTCTTGCCCATTTTTTGATGTGTTCATCTTCTTTTTGGATGTTGAGTTTGAGTAGTTCTTTATAGATCTTGGACACCAACCCTTTGTCTGTAGTGTCATTTGCAAATATCCTCTCCCATTCTGTGGGTGGCCTCTTTGTTTTGTTGACTGTTTCCTTTGCTGTGCAGAAGCTCTTTATTTTGATGAAGTCCCAGAAGTTCATTTTCGCTTTTGTCTCCTTTGCCTTTGGAGACGTGTCTTGAAAGAAGTTGCTGTGGCCGATGTCAAAGAGGTTGCTGCCTATGTTCTCTTCCAGGATTTTGATGGATTCCTGCCTCACGTTGAGGTCTTTCATCCATTTCGAGTTT
>PITA01026497.1:0-22501 GCA_004023965.1 Spilogale gracilis
AGCAAAGAACATTTCTGCTTTACACAGTGGGTTGGACACCATTGTTCAGTCTGAAACCTGGTAGAAAGCAGTAAGCTAAAACCCACAAGGACAAAAATAAAAGGAGAGGAGGTGGCAATAATAATGTATGTAATAATGTATTAGCAAGTGATGTAGCAGGCCAGATAAGAAAGAAACCTAAACCAGTGTGGGAGGAAGTTGCAAAGTGATGGAATTACCATCACAGAACCATAAAGAGCATCAAGAATTGAAAATAAAAATAACTCTGAAAATGGACTGGATGTGTGGCTGAAAACCATGAGATTGGTTATGGTTGGAAACCTATAGGAGAATCATACAGACATCATATTTTCTTCCCCACTCAAGAAAGAAACTGGAAGATGACTCCTCAGAGAGAATGAGCTGGAGAGAGTGAGCCAGAGACATTCTGCTCTTGGTGACAGGGGACATAGCTGAGAGGTGTGCTGTCATAATTAAATCAGGGTGGTTAATTGAAAAGTGAGACTATTTGTGCCCTTTCCCTGCTAGGCTTCTGGAATGCTGGTAGCTAGGCTTAAACCATTCAGGCAGGAGAAAAAAATGTTTCTTCTCTGGATATATTCACTAGCTCAAAAGAAAATACCTATAGAAATAAAGAGTTCGATGTCTTTCCTGTGAAACAGCTCAACAAGTTGTGTTGAGTCCACCATTTGAGAAGCTCAGGCTACACATAAAACATTACCCATCAACCTTTCTTGTTTTGAGCTCAGATAGGGGCAGAGTACTAAAGATCACAACATTCGAGAGGTCTGAAACATTGAAAACAAAAATCAAACAAAAACAACAACAAAAATAAATCAGAGGAAGCAGTGCAGAGATCAGTGCAGGGGAATATTAAAACCAAATCATTATAACCCTGTTGTTGCTTTCCAAGTTCCTGAATATATAGTTGGTGCATGCAGAACCTGGTGGCATTCCTGGAGTGGTGTCCTAATCCAGAGTGTGTATTACTATGGTAGGAAAGGCAAAGGAAGGAGCATTTGTGCTAATCCTTCTTACCAAAATAGCACACTTGAATCAATAGCTCACCTCTGAAAAACCTGCCAGTCTGTGCCACCACCAGAAAATTTACAGGTAGGGAGGGGATGGATTCCATTTAAGTCTTCTTTAAGTCTGTAGTTCAGGTGCAGAGGATAGACAGTTTCTAGAAAAAGATAGGAAACTAATATAAACTTAATGGTGCAGGTTAGATTCTTTAGGAAACAGGCTGAAATAGAGTTAAGAGCACAGAAGTTTTATTGATCTCTAACATGTGTTAACAGAAAATAAGAGAAAGCAGGATTGCACAAGGGAATCCATAAAGCCATGAGGCAGATCTGAGAAAATCTCTGTCAACCCAAAAGAGAACTCGAGGGCCAAGATTCCCCATTAGAGAAGTCTCTCATTGGGCAAAAATAATGGCTTGGCTCTTTTGCCACTATCACCTTACTAAGTCATTGGCCAGGACTGCTCTAAGAAGAGTAGACTATAATCTCAACTCAGTAAAAATGAAACTTGGAAGGTGCTACCAGCTGGAAGCTATCAGATAACCACACTCCTTGCAGCTGGACAGCAAATCCTTCCTTGAAGGGAGATCTACCTAAGTGGAGCATCTCCATAGCTTCCACACTTCTCAAAGGGTGACTGACTGAAGTTGCTGGCTTGGTTCCAGTTTTAGTCTCCTCATTTGATCTATTATGTGATATTTTTTTCTTTTAACCTAATAAACTGAAAAGACTAGTTATAGTTATATGGCTAAAATGGCATGAGGTCCTTGCTAACATAAAACATATCAGAATTATGCCATCCTTTTAAGCTCTGTATTACAATGTAGTTTATTGATGCCTTGAATAGCTTATCAAGGTCATTATAGGACCTTGGGACATTATGTAGACTGACTTCAGTGATAACTTTATTTGATAGAACCTAGAAAGTAGGAAGTAGGAGGTATCCTAGATGTCTCAGGATGGCATATACATGTAGTAAAGTTAGAGAGAAACTTCTCTATAGATTAATGCCACATTGGTGCTATTCCTGTGCTTCTAATAATCTGAAGCCTGCTAGGATAGCACTTGCAAAGTCTAGAACATGGCCTCACTCCTATACTAAGAAATATACCCAATGATTGCTGTGCATCTTTGAGAGCAAAATAAATCACATTTTGGTATGCTGCTTTGACCAATTTGCCAGATGACCTGAAATGCCTCTGGTTTGGGGTGGAAAATGAGGATATGGAAAGATGCTACAGTAGGTGCGTGGACAAGTAACACTGCCAGTTGGTTCTTATGGATGGAGAGAACCAGGAGTGCTTGCAGTGTCTGGGGAATATGGAGATGTTGTATCATGCCTGTGATGATCTAGTAGTGAATTTCTAGTGGAAGCCTTTATAATTTGGGGACAAAACTGTACTGTACCATATTCTAAATTTAACTTATCATCATTTAACAAAATAGCTTTTCTCTCCTGTGAGAAACTAAGATAGAAAACATATGTAATTATGAAATACCAATGTCCATGTAACTCAAGCTACCAATCATAAAGTATTTATTACTTGATCCATTGATTCTTCAGATTAGTTGTGCCCAGCAACCTTTAATAAAAGATACAGCATACACATATTTTTAGTGGGTTACTTCTAATTCAGTCTCATCCCACCTTTAACCTGTAATTGTTGACTCATGGGTAGTTACCTGTGACCAGTTGTCTAAGGAGGAAAAAAAAGCCAATAAAGTTTTAGGCATATATCTGCATGATAAATTGACATTTGGTAGAAAATGACTAATATATTCTAAGCCGGTCAGACACTGAGATACAGTGGGGGAAACATTCTCTCATTGATTTATGAATCACCAGTGAGATAATGATTTCAATGGATGGTCAAGATCTTGGAAGGAGCTAGAGTTCACAGCAAAGATACCTATGGAAGACTTATAGGATAGATTTCTTGAAATGGGCCCAACATTTAATAGTACTGGTTTCTCAAATGAAATTCTACTAGATACCCTTTCTGGGAAGAAGGTTTTTAAGAAGAAGTACAATAGGTAACAGCTATCTTCCTCAGCTTTCTAAAGATTTCTCAGTAGGCTCATGAGCTAAGTAGTCCTGAAAACTATGCATATATGCTCAGTAGTGTGGACTTCCCTCCACAAGACCGATTTCTCTCTTTCTACTCTTCAGCTTGCAAACAACAGAAACTAAACCTGGGCCCCCAAGTGATATGACTTAATAGAAGAAAGAAGCCACACAGCAACAGGTTGATTATGGTGAACACCCATCCATCAGGTAGGATATAGTAATTTATGCTAACTCAAAATATATCTGAGTTGGTATTTGCTTCCTCTAGCTTATCTCTTTTTTTTGCCTGCAGTGTCACCTGAAACTTACTGAATGTCTTACCATGTTATCCCATACAAAGTGAACTCACTTTTCAGGGAATGAATGATATCTGTAGGAATCACTGGTCTCACCATATCCATATCACCAAAGGAAACAGACATTCTACCACTACCATCGTAACGGTAGAATGGCTAGAGAGATTCATGTAAACTTTAGCTTAGAAGTATGCTTTATAATGTTGGGATACTCTGATATAGGATGTGTAGAATATAATTAACTATGTGTACATGGTTCTAGGAATGAAAGTTAAAAAAAAATAGAGGTCATTCTTTTTAACATTACTTCTAATTACCCACTAGTGACATTTTACTTTTGAGAGTCTGTGACTCTGGATCCTGTAAACACAGACATCTTAATGCTTGAAGAATGAATGCTTCTACAAAAGAACCCAACACTGTTGTTGAACACAGATTCTATTAATTTGAAGCTAAGTGTTCTACTTGGTCATATCAGCCTTCTCTTGTTGATGGGTAAACAGAATAGGAAGTTACAAGGTATTTTGGCTTATATAGTAAGGGCAAATAAGGTTGCTGATAAGCAAAGGGACATGAAGTAGTCTGGAAGTAATCCAGATGATACTTATTGGTGTTACCTTATGCTACTCTATTTGATATTAAAAGTTATATAAGGATGCAGCAAGCATATGTAAGAAGCATCAACGCAGGCTTAGTTAGATCATCATAAATTGGTCCCTCAATAAGTTAATAAAATCTAAGTGACTACATTGTCTAAAAATTAACAATTGTGTAAGATTCCTTGACTATTCTTTACTGGGTGATGTGGTTAAATGGTGTGTGTGACTTTGCACATGAACAGGCCAAGTAGGCACTATCCATCTGTGACATGCACTTGTTCAGGGAAAATAGCTCTGTTGAAAAGGCTTGGCTGTTGTTAGTTCTTGGAAACAATAATAGGGTCCCTGCCTACCTGACATAGTATGTTCCAGAGAGAGAGGCAGACTTTGACAACAGAGACATTCTCTCACCCCTTCTTTTATATGACTTGTCAAAAAGCTAAGGTAACATAAAAAATAGACCAGCCAGCAATGGGGTGAAAAATGAGCTTGGGGGTTATGAGTTTCAATCGATTCTGATGATATCTGGGAGACATTTTTATTATGTGATAGTTGAATGGGAGAAAAGTGGGTATCTTTTCCTTTTGAAAAAATAAATGGCTTGTAACATTCCTTTTCTATTCCCTGGATAAGAATCTAAGGTTCTTTCAATATTTGGCACTAACTTTGAAAACTCTGGGGTTTTGTATTACTCCAGGGAGATAGATCAGAGAGAAGTTTATCCTGTATAAAAAATCTTAGGGTTTCACTCAACATTCAGTGTTGGGTAAAGCAAGAACCCAGGTATAAGTCAATCTGTACCTTCTACTAGATGCTAAGAAGAAATGAAATTCTTCCAAATAACTAGTTCATACAAATATCCTTCTCTTATTCCATCCATCTAGATAACCATCCAGCTAGCCACTATAATGAAATACACTTATTAAGAAATTATAATGAATCCATAATTATATGAACTTTTGTTGGAAATTTGAGAAACAGAATCATAAATCGTGTGAAAATCTGAGATGACAAAGAAAATAGATTCATCTACTCCAACATTATCTTTGTAAAAGTGGAAAATGCAGGTTCCAAGTAACAGGAAATTATTTTTTCAAGGCAGCTATGCATATAATTTTGTGTCAGCCTTGAGTAATCCTCAAAGCAGGTTAACATCAAAGCCAGGACTAAGAACCAGGCCATCCAACCTTTAGAGAACGTGTCTGCTCTTTCTGAAATTATAATCCAACTCTGGAGGAAGAACCAACATATGTGAGACAATTCAAAACAATGAGGTGATACAGTGTATATCTAATCTGTAGCACTCAGGGTGTCATTTGTTTTGAATTATATATATTTAGATCATTATAGTTATATGAATTATATATGTGTAAAATAAGAGAGAATTGGGTGTGGAATGGGTTTTGGAATAATCTAGAAAGCGTCTAAAGAGGTATGAATATGGAAAGAGGTAGTTTGAGCTGTGGTGGTAAGTAGGATTTAGATAACAGAGAGAAGGAGAGAGAGATGTTAGGTGGAGGACCTTTGATAAAGACAGTGTGACAAGAGCTGGTGAAGCTATCAGTGGAGTGGATGAATGGACCTCTCTTGCTGCATCAGAAGGTCAGAATAGGCAACAATGATAAAGCCATATTCATTCATTCTGTTTTGACAAACTTCACAGTGTTGATCCTTGGGTAACTACTAGGTGTTTTGTTTTGTCCTGTTCTTTTCTTTTTTCCTCTTTCTTTCTTTCTTTCTTTCTTTCTTTCTTTCTTTCTTTCTCTTTTAGTTTGAATCTCCCCTTTTTTTTGTTTATTTGCATTCTTTTGGTTTGAACTTCCTTTTATTTTCCTGAGCTGTAGGAAAAAAAGGTGTCCTTGCACAGATTTTCCTTCTTAAATTCTTCTTCGAAGAGAGCACAGTAGGGTCTCAGGGCAGTGCAGGAAGAGTTCAAACTCTAAATGGAAAACAGACTCAATCCATCTGGTGTTAATATATATTTCCTTCCAGTGAAATTGGCTTGCTGTTTCTCACTCGGCTTTCTTAAAAATGTATTGGCAAATCTTAACAGCTTTTATCCTTGTTGATCTGCATGGTAGACCTCTACTAATTCCTAAGCTGCAAATTAAATGCTTGAGGATGAACAGAGATCAGATTAGAAACTTCACACTTCACAGAGACCAACTCAGCAGGAGTAGTCAGATTCTTTAAACCATCATGAAGGAATGGAAATAGGCTGCTCTTGTCTGGAAGCCCATTAAAGTAGGAGCTAGAATAGCTGTAATGTGATATTAAAGCTAATTTCCTACAGGCTGAGAGGTGCCTTGGACACAATAAATAATAATAATAACATTATACTGTCTTGTCAAAACATGCTTTATACACACATTGATATGACTTATTATTTAAAAAGAATAGTGTTGGCTATAATCTTATTGACATCTACCAGAGCTTTATGAAATGGAATTAATATTACAGAGGATCACTTCTTAAGGGGTTTTAATGCAACAAGAGACTGTTTATGCCAGAGTATAAATCGTTTTGAGATATAATTACTCATAATGCACGTCTGAGCTGTTCTTGTGATACATCTTGTCAGTGAAATCATCTGTCTCAGAAAATATAAAACAGGTGAAAATTTGCAACTAGAGAGTCCAAGAATTAACTTAAAAAAATACTGATTTATTGGGGTGCCTGGGTGGCTTAGTCAGTTAAATGGTCAACTCTTGATTTCAGCTCAAGTCATGATCTCAGTATCCTGGGATGGAGCCCAGCAGGCTTTGCTGCTCAGTGGGGAGACTGCTTGAGATTTTCTCTCTTCTTCTCCCTCTGCCCCTCCTCTCACTGTGTGTGCTTTCTCTCCCTCTCTCTCTAAAACAAAATAAATATTTTTAAAAATTTCAATACATTTATTGATTTCTTAATTAAATAAGGCATACTTAAAAGAAGGCACAAAATAATGTAGGTATTTTAATTGGCCATATATGGAGGTCAGAGCTCCTATTCTTTAAGCCTCACAGACCTTCCCAGCAGATATTGAAATAAGATAAAATGTGATAGTAGTTAGAATTGGTTAACAATGTCAAGAAAAATGAAGATACATGAATGAAATGAGTAGTATTTTAGTAGAGAAAAGCAGCAGGACTTGGTATATAACCAAATGTTAGGAATGAGAAAGAAGGAAGTCATGCAAATTGATAAGATGACTCAAGGGAATAATGTAGAAAAAGAGAAAAAATGAATTTTGTAAATAACCCTGAATAACTACAATTTATGTTTCAGGTAGAAAAGGAAGAAACCATAAAGGGATTGATGGGTATCTGGAGAAGGCCACAATAAACTACAATTATGTAGTATATGTTGACACAAAATTAAGGGAGGATATTGTTTCAAGTGTATGAGAATTCTCAACACTAATAAATGTTGAGAAAAGTTCAAGATATACAAGTTTTAGGACTGCCTAAAAGATTCAGTAATAAAGAGGTTTTTGTTGTTCTTGGTAAGAATATAGGACTCTGGTCCTAAGAGTTGTGAGAAACATGGAGGGCCAAATCTCTTCCATCAGGACAGTATACAAAGCAGGAAATGTTGTTGTTCCTTGATAGTGAATAGTCATATGACTGAGACCAGAATTGAAAAGATGTCCAATGGTCATGGACTGAAGAAAGGCCATGGGCTTGATGTCTAATGGCAATTCAGAATAGTTGTTTTTCAGAATCAAAAACAACAATGGGGCTTGGGGAATCAGGAAGATATTTGCAACAATAGTATTGTATTCCTTGATCCTTTTCTTGGATCATTTCATCATCAAATGTGATTTTAATGACTGTTTATGGTTATGACTCCCAAGCTTATTCATCCCACCTATGTATCTAGTTGACCAGACAAGTAACCTAAAGGTCATGTGTCTTTTTCTCATTTTATCAATTTCTAATCGTGTACCAAGTCTTGTTGATTTTACTTCCTAAAGAGCACTCAACTCTATTCACTTATTTTCACCTTCCTTGACGCTATCCCATTCTAGGCCACCAATACCTATTATCCAGTATTTCCAACAACTGCTTAATTGTCTGCCTATCGCCAAACCTGGTTCTTGACAATTCACTCTGCCTAACATAGGCAGAATGATAATTTTAACATGCATAATTAATTTTGTCATTCTCTTTATTAAACCTTTTCAAAGTTTTTGCAGCACTTTTAAAATAGGTCCAAGTGTTTTAATCCAATTTGAAGTTTTATAATATGGACTTCGCTTATCCTTGCAATATTATTTCATGCTGTTCTCCTTGCATCTCACTCCAGCCTCATTATCCTTCTTTAAGTCGTTCAAACTTACCATCTTCCTTCCTACCTTGTGATCTTTGAATATAGTTTCCCCTGTCTAGACCATTGTTACCTGTTCTGAACCATGTTCTTATCTTTTTCTTGGGTAACTTCTACTCATAATTTATTTTCTAGCTCAGAAGTTCCTTCTTTTGGTACACCTTGTCATTTTTTCTTGATAGACATTAATGACATACTAGGTAGAAGGAACTGATATAAATAGCCTTTTAGTAATTGGTGATGAGGTACAGGGAGAGAGGTCCTATGATTAGGGTTCAGTCTTTTAGGGAGACTGTGCCTCTGAACTATGAACTTCACCAGTTTTTCCATGTTCTTCTTCCTGCTTAGGTGGAACAGGATGGTTAGAGCAGGCTGAAATTGGGTATTTCCCTCTCTTGAAGTAAATTAGGCTTTGATAATACCCCAGCTTGTTAGGTTCTGGTTACCTAGTTCTCCCCTAGGACAGGCTTTGTTAAAGAACAATGTTCTGGCATCTTGCAAAATGGTTCCTTCTTCCCTTTCTGTCCTGGAACCATGAGGGGATTTTCTCAGATATTTACGGTAAGAATCTGGTTCTGCTTCTAGGGGTACATCACAATATTGGGAGTGGGGTCCCTCTGGAGTTTTTAACCCTAATAATTGTTCACACGGAGCTTGCAGCTTTCAGGTCTCCCACCCCAGCACTGGTTCCCATTCCAGTTTCTGCTCCAGTAAGCCGTAACTTCCTGTATTTGCCTGTTTCTCCAATCTTTGGGGACAGTGATTTCCCTGAGTTCTCCTCTCTCTGACATATCCAAGAAGAGTTGTTGATCTTTTAGTTATGTTTAGCTGTACTTCTTAGGACAGAGTGTAACTTCCAAGCTCCTTATATGTAGAAGGGAAAGCTGGAAGTTACTTATTCTTTGTTTCCCCTGAGTTTGATTTAGGTGCCTCATTATATGTGTTCTTACTGTACCTTAAACTTTCCCTAAGATTTTTCCCTCATGTTGTATTATAATTAGATTTAATTGCTTTTCTTCCATAGACTATAAAAGGACACAGAGTCAAGACTCATTCATCAATGTATTTTCAGTATATACCACAATAATCAGAATAAGTTCTTAATAAATAGTACTGAATAACTGAGTAACTGAAATATAACAAACATAGCTGGATGTAGCCAAAATCTAACAAAACCTTAATCCATATTTGGCATTTCACAGCAGGCATGCACCATCCATCACTACCCATCCAAGGTGGGCATCCCTACCTCATGACACTACTCTTTCATTCTGAATCCAACTAAGATGTTACAATCCATTTTTATATACAACCACTACCAACCACCAAGAGATGCTGTGTAACACAAAACTTATTTTTCTTTCATGCCCTAGACTATACAGATTAAATATAAATGGGTGACAATGTTCTTAAACTTCTAGGTTCTTGGTTTTTGTGCTATGTTGAAATATTCATACTGTTTTTGGAAACACAAAAAGGCTGCTGCTTACAAAAGCATAATCTAGATTCTAAAAAAAATAATTCTAAAAAAGGCCAAAATGCTTCCAGTGAGGTTTGGAGGCAAATCTTGGTAACTAGGCTTAGTCTTGGTTGCTGAGGCCCTTGGCAAAAATTGGAATGGAAACAGGCTATTGAAAACATTTGTTCTTCAAACATGTTCATATCAAAGAGATTTATTATTCACTGTGCATTTAAAGCTGTGATTTGGTTACTCTGGTGAATCAAACATTATCCTTACCTTTGAAGAACTTTCAGTCTACCCAGAAGAAAATCACATGAGAGACTGATTACAGTAACACATACACATATTATAAAAGAGTGATGTGCAAAGTCCATGGGACTAAATAGGAAGAGCCAGCTAATAGTGTCAGGAGTCACATCTCCAAGAACGAGATCTTAGTGCTTTTCTGCAGTCTTATACAATACCCTGGCCATTCACTCAGGCTCCCCCTCCCCACAAAAGCTACTTTCCTCCTGCCCCTTTTCTTAAATCTCCAAAACTTTTCATTCTGCTCCCCACTTTCAAATGATTTTATTTTTTTTATTAAACTAAGAAAATAAAACTATTTAGAAAATAACTTCCAGAAGTTTTATCTACCTACTGTTCCAATGTCCTATGCTCCCTTAAGATCTATCTGATCCCATTCCCTACCACTGCCCCCTGCCATGCTCAGTCCACCCTAGTGACACTAGCCTCTCAGTACTCCAACTAACTAGGCATATATTCCTGCCTCAGGGCTTTTGCACTTGCTTTTTTCTCTGCCTGAAGCTCTCTCTAGACATCTGAAAGCTTGCTCTCTCAAATTGCTAAGGTCACAGATACCTTATGTCTGAAGTCTGCCCTAGCTACTCTGTAGTACTGCCTGCATTATCTCCCTATTCCTCAACACTGCTTTTTCTCCATACCACTTACTCCTAAACATAGCCTACATTATCTATTTTGTTTATTGTCTCTGTCCCTCCACTAGAAATAACTTTCACCAGGACAGAAACATAACAGTCTTGTTCACTGATAACATTCCCAAGCGTAAATGGTATCCTTACTGATATTTTCTCATTGCTGAGAATGGAGTATTTCATATATTATACACTCAATAAATATTTTTGAATAAAATAATGTGTTGAAAGAGTGCAGATTAGCACACAAATTATGTTCAACAAGTAGTATTTAATGGAGAAATTAATATTAGGTAAAGAAATGCATTAACACAAGATAATTCTATACAGTGAAGAGAGATTATCCAAAGGTTATTATATGACCTTTAAGATGAGGTCTGATTCCTTATAATCTTTATAGCTCTAGTACCTACCATAGTTTCTGGTAAATAATAGATATGTACTGAATAAACAAATAAAAAATATGTACTAGCCATTAAATCTATGGAGTCCATTCAAATCTGTTAAATCACACTTGAATAATTAGTGGTATTGGGCAATGTTTTAATAAACAGTCTGTGAAAGAGGCATGTTATAGAACTTTCTGTATAGTATGATTCCCACACGTAAAAGAATATATGTATAATAACTTTAGGCATAGAAGCCTAAATGGATAAACTTCAGAAATTATACCAGTGATTATCCATAGGTTATGATACAAGGATGAGCCATCTTATATTTTGTGCATTTCATATTTCCTCTAATTATTATTTTTAAATCAAAGTAAAAAATGTTATAAAATCACATGATGCTACTAAAATAGGAATGCGAAAAGTAAGGGGAAAGGCAGCAGCAATTAGTTATCTGGTGTCTAAGATTACCTTTTCACATTAGTGCAATTTTATGAGCCATTCAAATGGTGGGTATTTATATGTGGTACACAAAGGCTGAGCTGCCATCAGCAGTTTTCAGCTGGTTACTTGAACTTCTGTCAGGTAACAGGACATTCATTCATCTTCATCAGCTATAAATTTGGAATCCCAATTGAATTTAAAAATATTTATTGAGCTCTTAATATGTGCCAGGCACTCTGCCAAGGCACTGAAGCCACAAAGGCAAGCAAGACACAGTCCATGACCTCAAGGTTTTTCATTTAGACAGAAGAGACACATGTTTAAAAACAAAGGCAAAACAAACACATGCAAACAAACAAAGCCCAGCAAATTCAGTGGGAGTATTACAAGGAGATCTCTGTGAGGGCGGGGACCTTATCTGTTTTATCCACTTCGCAGCCTTTGTGCCAAACACGGTACCCAAAAGCTGAAGGCAACCAACAGCTATGTGTTTGATTTTAAGTTTAGGAATGAAAACTCGAGAAGTATTCTCAAGGTATGTGGTATTGTGATTCAGAATGCCTTCTTCAAAGGACATATTGGTTTCCAGACATTCTTAGAAGCAATTCCATGGATGTTAAAAATTAGGTCTGGCTTAAATTAGCTGTTCTTATATTTGCAAAATAAAATCTCACTAAATGCATGCCTTATTCAGCAGGAATGGGAGAGTAACTATAGGTGGAAAACTTCTTTGAAGACCTGCAGATAGCCTAGACATGGCTTTCTTTTCCATCCTGTTTCACTACCCATTACATCCTAGTGCCAGTGGGCTAGAGGAGGAAACATATAGGTGAGGAAAAGGAGCATGGATTCTGAGTCAGAAAAACCACATTGTTGTGGATTTTAACCACAGTTTAACATTTAGCTGGATGACTAGACTAAATGACTTAATCTCTCTGAGTCTTTTTATCTTTAAAAATGAAAGTAGTAGATGCATCTCAGGATTATTATGGAAATGAAATGATGTGTGGAAGTTTCAGTGAAAATTAGACATAAAAATATGGTGTCTTGCTTTGTTGGGCCTATGAAAACAAAATACCGCAGATTGGGTGGCTTGAAGAGAGAGAAATTTATTTTATCACAATTCTGACGATACAAGTCTGAAATCAAGGTGTTGGCAGGGTTAGTTTATTTTGAGTCCTCGCTCCATGGCTTGTAGACAGCTGCCTTCTCCCTGTGTCTTCGCCTGATCTTCCCTCTGTTTGTGCATGTGTGTCTGTGTCCTAATCTTTCTTTCTTAAGAGGACATCAGTCATATTGGATTAGGGCTGACTCTGATGATCTCATTTTAACTTAAGTACCTCTTTAAAAACCCTAAATCCTCATAGAATTGCAATCTGAGATACCAGGAGTTAGGACTTCTACATGTGAAATTTGGTAGGAACATAATTCAGCCCATAATATATGAATTTCCTTTGTTTTTTTCCCCATCACTGTTTTTGGGTAGAGTTTTGGTCTTCTGATTTATTAAAAGCTCCTGGTAAATGAATCCCCTCTCACCACCACTACCAAAGATTAGCAAAAGTTGTAGGCATGGCCTGGCAGGATGAACTGCTTTGGGATCAGTGTTTATTCTCAGATGTAACCTGGGTTTAATATATATACATAATGCCATTTTTTGACCTGATAGGGAATGGGAAATTTCATCAGCTACTGAAAAACATTTTGTATGTTTATAGACAAACTTTTAAATGAAAAGAAATTGGAGTTCATGAGCGAGTTTCAGCTCATTTGACTACTCTTAAAACTTGATTCCCGCTAACAGGGTGTATGAACCCGAAACAGATGTAATAAAACTAAGTATATAGTTCCAGTTGGTGCTCTATGTCTCAGGACTTACTGATTGTCCTGGCTGAGCTCAGATAGGTGCAATATTACCAGCGTCATTTTCTGTGCATAGTGAAATTGATATAAAGAACAGCTCAATAGAAGAGATTCAGTCTGCAGTGAAGAGTTTATAACACTTGTCATAATGGATCTGTCAGAAGAAAAAATGTTTACAGTTCATTGCAGAATATAAAATGTTTGCTAAATCAGCAGTAAAAGTCGAAGCTCAGATAAATTTGCAGCAAGAGTAGCAACACTACACTGCATAACATAAATACACCCAGCAGGAGAGTAGGAGAAAAAAAAAAAAAAAAGCAACAACTTAGTTCTGAGCAGGATTTGATTTATGTCATAAATAAATATAAGGGGTATTAGGAAGATTAGTGCATTAGAATGTTAACACAAATCAAGATGTCCTGTGCCAAGCGGGATTGCTTGCACAACAATAAACTGTGCCAATGCCAGGTAAGTTGCTGCAGCTTCTTACTGAGCTTTTCATTTCAAGCTGGGAAGTTTCTGTATTTGGGGTAGCAGTGTAATTATGGATAGTGGTGTTAGGATGTCCAGCTGGAACTCAACCATGTGGATCATTGCCTGACCATTGACTCAGCTCTTCCTAGATAAGCAAAGAATTGGCTGGTTTTGAATTTTGAAAAGGGGGAAAAAAAGCTATAAAAGAGAGGTTAATGTTATTTTAGGAAGTGACTCTTCTTTAGTAGAAAGAAGTTAGGAAATAAATTTGGGAGTTCTGTCCCTATCTGCAAGGTAACAGGAGAAGGCCTGGTAGCCAGGTTAGTCCCTCATGACTGCCTCCCAGTGATAGCTGTGTGGATCAGGAGTCATCAATAAACCCAAGGTGGACAAATAAGACTTTTTCTGCCAGAATTTGGAATTGCTTGTGAATGAGTCTTGGTGCCATTAAATCTGTAACATGCATGCTCTCCTGTGAGACTGCATACTGTGCAGCCTACCATTGGACTAGAACAAGGGTGTGTACTCTTTCTGTTTCTAGTTGCTGCTTCCTGATCATTCTTCCTCCAACCTTCATACAAATGACTATCACACAGTCTTGTTGTCCTCACCTACATATTCTTGGGTCGTTCTCTAAGTTCTTGAAGATTTTATCTTTTGGTTCACTGTTTCATTCTCCAATATTACCTCCATCATAACTATTGGTGATTTTAGTGCCAATCCAGATGAGTTCCATTATGTTGGACTTTAAATTCTTAACCTTTTCTGATCCAGTAATTGTGTCCTCCGTCCTACATCAACTGCTTTTTGTTAGCGTTTAACCTTGGGTATAGCCATAAGCTGTAAATATATTCTTTCTGTATTCTAAATTTTAGGAGATCTACATTTAGACCATCACCTCTCATCTTTCCAAGTCACTCCTTGTAGCACCTGATTTTAACAAATATTTCATCTTGTCAAGACCTTCAGTCTTTTAAATTTTATCTCCCTTTTAATGTCCTTCATTTCCCTTATCTTCTGTATCATCACTTGGGATTCTTGAACAGTTTGAGTTTCATGGCCTATCATTGTAATAATACCCTTGCATATATGCATTTTTTTGCTAATTTCTCATGTTATATACTCACCTGACAAAAATCTGCCTTTGATTATCTCTAATTCTCTTCCCACACCTTAACTAAACCTTACAGCTGAATTGAGCATGGTTGGAGAAAAATGTATGACCATCCTACTTTGTCTTGCTGTAAAACCCTGACCACTCTTAAGCGGACTTTTGCATCGGGCAAGCTTAACTATCTTTCTCTCCATTTATTCTCCCACACAACTTGTTTGCACCCTCTCTTTTTTCTTTGAACATCCAGCACCTCCTCTTCCCTCTTCCTTCTCAGATGTTTGCTTTGTGTTCTATTTCCCTGAGAAAAGAGAAACTGAAGAAAGTTTCTTCTTCTAGTCTCCACCCACTGACCTGACCTGGATCTTGATCAATATATTTCTTTCTTTCCTCCTGTTAAAATGGAAGAACTGTTTGCATTCCCTTCTGGATCCACCCCTCTACTTGTCCATTAGTCTCATCCCCCTTGCCCACTTATGAACATTATTCCATTCATTTTCCTTCTCTTCTTAATTATTAGGGTCATTCTGTATCTGCCAAATCATTCTCCCAAGCCTACTATATATAGCTCCCATCTTCAACAACAGCGCAGCAAAACCATCTCTCCTCTTGATATTGCTGCAATTCTGTGATCCGGCTCTTCTTACAGCACGTATATCTGTAACTGCTATTTTAACTCTTTTACTCCCATTTTCTCTTGAATCATCTCTAATTAGTGTTTCCACACCACTCTACAAAACTGCTTTTGTAAACATCAGCACTGACTTTCTTTTGACTAAATCCAACGGTCCTCATTGTAACGATCTGGTTATCAGAATCTGGTGCAGTTGATTTCTATGTCCTTAATTTTTAAATCTTTCTCCCATTGGCTTATGGAACATCAGATACTCTTGATTCTCTCTCATGTTACTTGTCTTGATCTCAGTGTCCTTTGCTAGTCCTTTTTTAAAAATCTCTCCAACAGCTAAAATTCTCAATTCTAATACTTCTCTATCTATATTCACTCTCTCTAGATCTTCTTGTCTCATCTAGAGCCATGCCTTTGAATATCATTTATTTCCTCTTAAACCCTTACATATGTATCTCTATCCCAAACCTTCTCTTCTAAAATTCAGTCTTATATCAAATTTCCTACTTACCTTCTCTACCTGAATGTATAAAGCATATCTCAAATATAATGTGCCCAAAATAGAATCCTTGATATTCTTCCTCCTGTGCCTTCCGATGCCACTGCTTTCATAGGATGGCAACTCCATCCTTCCAGTTGCTGAGGCCAAAATATTTATGGAAAGAAAGTGCCAATGGCTGATTATTCTTAGGGACAACTGATGGACAAATCTTGATCAAATCTTCCCCTACTATACTAACTTGTGAAATTTGTGAGAGTATAACACATCCAAGCTGAGTGAGATTCTGGCCAAGGTTATTATGCACAGGACCAAGCACCTGTACCTCATTGCTGAGATTGTTTGAGTAATGACTAACCAATATTTATGAGATACAGCTGTACCAGTAAATGGACACAAAGTATAAGAGCAGAAGGGACCACAGAGCTAATGGCTTCACTGAGCTGATGTCAACCATTCTCACTCAACTTCTCTTATGAGCTATGGTACATGCCAAATGCAAAGAAATTGCTCATGTGAAGCACAAGATCTCTTATACCATTGTCACGGATTCTACATGGGTTCCCATGTTGCATCCTTTCTTAAAGCTAAGTAAACAAGATGCTTAGGGAAACAGTGTGTCCAGTGAGTTTGGCCATCAGTCTGAAGCCAAGACCAATGCTAGTGGTCAATTGTTATGACTGTTGTAGTTTAGAATTGCATTCAGTTTGCTTCCTGTTCTCATTCCACACAGTCAACAGTTCTGTTGGTTTTATTTTCAAAATATATTCAGAATCTGAAAAAAAATCTCTCACCTGCACTGCTCTAATCCTGATCCTAGCCACAGACAGCTCTTTTCTAGATACTGTAATAGCCTTCTAATGGGTGTCTATCTTTCCCTGTCTACCCACCTCTTTTCAAAACTGCAGGTAAAGTGTTTCTTTTAAGATGTGAGTCAGATCATGTCACTTTTTTGAGAATCTTCCCAATGATTTTCTATCACTCTCAAAGTAAAAGTAAAGTATGTGCAGTGACCTGTAAGTTCCTGCCTAGCCTTGCCATTGTTCTCTCCTAGATCCTGTCTCTTTTGCTTTCCCCATAGATATCTCTATTCAGTCACACTGGCATCTTTGTCTTTTGCAAATGACCAGCACTCCAACTTTGAGGAATTTTCACCTGTGGTTCTTCCTACTAGAAGGTTCTTTCACAGAATATCTTCATGACTTGTTCATTCTCATCCCATAAGTCCTTGCTCCTACATCATCTTCCCAGTGAAGCTTTTTTTGATCATCCTATCTAAAATTGTATCTCCTCCTCTATTTTTCTTCATACTTCTTAACCTCTGACATTTTACTTATTTGTTTTAAACATGTACTTACTTATTTGACAGAGAAAGAGAGAGAGCACAAGCAGGAGGAGCTACAGAGGGCGAGGGAGAGGCAGGCTCCCTGCTGAGGGGGGAGCCCAATGTGGGGCTTTATCCCAGGAACCTGAGATCATGACCTGAGTGGAAGGTAAATACTCAACCAAACAAGCCACCCAGGTGCCCCACCTCTGACATTTTAAATAATTTGTTTATTGTCTATTACCTACTTGCCTATGTATTACCTCTCTCTACTAGAAGGTAAGTTCTAATAGAACAAGATTTTTTCTTTATTTACTTCTGTATCTCTAGTGCCCAAGATGAGCTCAGGACTTGGTAGCTGGTCAATAAATACTTATTGAATAAAGTAGACCATGGGCTGTTAAAAATACCTAATTAATGAATACTTTGGTGCTATTCACATGTCCCCTGTTTTAGCCTAGTGCACTTATCCCCTGCTGCTGTGCTACCTGGTTGGTTGTGCTTGTCCCTATGGAGGTAGATCATAGCTAATGTCTTTTTACACAGTGGTATAAAAGGCTATAACCTAGCCTCAAAGAAGGACCTATCCTGTGGTATATTAGTTGTCCAGACACGGAGATCAGATTGCAAGTAGTCTACAGGTAAAAACATAACCTGGATTAGCATTTTTGCTCTCCCCACCTGGTTTCCTCACTTCCCTCTTCTCAGTTTTCTCTTCTAATAAATCACTTGAATAAGAGTTCTCATCTCAAGCTATACTTTTTTTTTTTTTATTGTTACCAAAAATTTTTTTTTCCAGTGTTCCAAGATTCACTCCCCACTCCCCACACCCAGTGCTCCACGCTTTAGGTGTCCCCAGTACCCACTACCAGGCTCTCCCATCCCTTCACCCCCCTCCCTCCAAGTCCCTCAGTTTGTTTCTGTGTTCAAAGTCTCTGTTGTTTCATTTCCCTCCCTAGATTACCCTAGGGAACCATTTACTTTCCTTCTCCCACTGTCCTCCAGTTTACCCCTCATGCACCGCAAGTAAGTGAAACCTTGCGATACTTGACTTTCTCTTCTTGGCTTATTTCACTCAGCATAATCTCTTCCAGTTCGGTCCATGTTGCTACAAAAGTTGGATATTCATCCTTTCTGATGGAGGCATAGTACTCCATTGTATATATGTACCACATCTTTTTTATCCATTCATCTGTTGATGGGCACCTTGGCTCTTTCCACAGTTTGGCAATTGTGGCCATTGCTGCGATGAACATTGGGGTGCATATGGCCCTCCTTTTCACTACATCTGTATCTTTGGGGTAAATGCCCAGTAGTGCAATTGCAGGGTCATAGGGTAGCTCTATCTTTAATTTTTAAAGGAATCTCCACGCTCTACTTCTAAGAGAACGCAACCCAAGATTCCCCAAAAGAGGATGAGAATTTACAAGAAACAAATTTAGACACCTTCTCTTCAACCTACTTTTTGAAGAAAGATAGAGAAAGCAGTTAAGTGGAGATTACTTCTATGGAACATATCTTTGTCTTATTTTTTTAACAGAACATTTCGATGTGCACCTATTTAAAGAGTCATATTATGTAAGCCCATGGTCTCTTAGCATGTAGAAAGGATAACTTAAAATCTCTCAGACTTCCAGTTTAGTTCTTGCCTTTCTTATATTATTTGGGGATCAAGGGAAATTTAATTTAGTGGCTTTAAGATGAGCTGTAAGATCTTAGACAATTTTGTTAGACTCTCTAAGCCGCATGTATAAAGTTTGGAATTAAAACTAAAATCCTAGTTTTTAAGGCTAACGTGAAAATGTATCAAGATCATATAGGTGAAACTATGTAATATGGTTCATGGCATGTGATCTATAAATCTAAGGAAGATTCCCACCAGAGATTAAATGATACTGGTATGACACTAAAGCAGATTCATGAAACTTTTGCTTAAATGTGTTTCTTTAAACTTGCTGCAGGTTGAGTTATTTTGGAACTACACTCTTAAGACATAGGTTAGCTTGAAATATATTTATCAAGGAGCTTCCTTGGGATAACTACTCATAGAAGGGAATGAAACAGAACTGGACAGGGGGAGGGGTTATATTGATATGTAGGTATAATCCAGCTTTCACCAATCCTAAGGGAACTCTGGAGCTTGATGACTCTTCAGATCTATTCCCTGTTTGGAAAACAAAGTGGCAAAGCCTTTATAGTCCCATATTGATCAGTCATTGACAACACCCACCATGAGAATGGGTGAGATCTTGAGCTAAGTAGCTGAGTCAATCCCTGAAGGTGTTGATAGTCAAAGACAAGCTTCTGACAACATTCCCAAGAGATGGGGTTAAAGATTGAAGGTAGCACATAACATTGGTCCACAAATCCTAATACAGTAGAAGAAAATGGAGACCTCTGTTCTTTCCTTCATTCACTCATGTAAGAAATCTCTGTTGAGCTCTTATTGTATATGGCATTGTGCTAGGTACTAGAGAGATAATGAGAATAAGACTTATCCTTGACCTTGAACAGTCAAATGGTCAAATGTGCAGAAGATTTGTATGTAAACAAATATTTACCAGCTGGTGAGTCCTATTTCAGAAGTAAGAGAAAAGTGCTGTAGGAACATAAAGGACAGAGTAAACAATTTAGCATGGGATTTGGGGAACACTTCACTTTGACTTCACCAGTTCATTTATATCTAAGTAGCCGAGCTGTTTCTATACATAACTACTAAGGAATTGCTTGCATAGTATATCACTTTCAGTAGGTGCTCACCAAAACATTTTAAACTGTTGTTAAGAGCAAGGCTTTGTCTCCAGATAAATGTGTGCCCCAAACTATCCATTTAGCTTATGGCATATAGCAAATCAAGTTCTTGCTCAAAAATTACAAAGATTTAGGAGTCTGTGTCAAGGGATTTGTATTCTTTAACTTGGGGAAATGTTAAATGGCTGAAGGTAGGTATTCTTAGAAAAAAAATAAAAGAGGTATTTAGGGGAAAGAAAAGGAAGCTGCACAAATTTACTGTCAAACTGATTAAACATGGTGTTCAGACATAAATGCTCAACAAATGATTGTTATTCCATAATACAAATTACTAATTCACTTAATAATCAAATGCATATTGAGGGCCTACAATGATCAGGAATTGATGAAATTATATACCTTTGTGCTCATTTAAAGCATAAGTCAAAAATAAAAAGCATAAATCAGACACTAATGATGTGGGCCTTAAGATTATGATTTGAACACTCTGAACAACATACACTTTATTTTCTTTTTGAACAGCATATATTTTAATCACTAATACCAAAATATATTTCTGAACTTTTGGAGATGCCTTAAAATAAATAACTACTACTAAATATGTAAAGAATATGCAAGCTGAAAGTTCAAAGAATATGCAAGCTGAAAGTTCAAAGGAACAGAAGAAAACTAGAGCCTCCTTTGGACACTGGTCTTGGAAAAGCACTATGAGGTGCCATAAAGCAGGCTTTTGAATCACAGGGACCTACAACTTGTTTCTTAACCTCTCCAAGCCTTGATTTTTTTCATCTACTAGAAAGGAAAAGTAATATTCTCCCCAAAATGCATTGTAATGTTTAAATAAGATAATACATGTTAAATGCTTGGCTCAGAGTAAGTATTCACAAACGTCAGTCCCTTTGTTTTTCCATCCCCTGAAAATACTTTCTAAGAAAATTACATTGGGAGATTACAGTGTTTAATAGGACCAGCTCCATCAGTGAATGAAAATAGCATTTTCACTTCAGGGTTTGGAAAGGTTAATGTCAATAGTTATTATAAATAATGATTTCATCAGTAATGACCCATACTGTCATTTACATAAATGCATTAGAGTAAAAATGCCTTGTGTACATAGAAAACTTTGGGAGTCCTTATAAAACGTTAGAAAAGACAATGGGTGTTGTTGTGTGTAGACTTTAATTTTAATTTTAACATCCCTGAAAACAAGCTGTGTGACCTTGTAACAGTGGTTACTTAACCTCTCTGAGGCTCCCTCATTCACGTAAAATTGGGGATTAAATATTGTAACTACACAGGACATTTCTAAGGATTACCTAAAATAATATGCATTAACTATTGGGTAGTCATATGTGCTAGTCAGTCAGTAAATGAGCATAGAATCTTGTGTAGCTTTCAAGAATTTCACACCTGAACCCTTTGGGTTCCCCTATTCCCTCCCTAATCTCTATAATTGTCTGGCTCCTTCCTACTTCATGTTATAAAAGTTTTGAAAATAATTTATCCAATGGCACCAACCTCCTTCACAGTTGGATTATAAGCCCTTTCACTAAATTTTATTCCAGTTTATCAAAGAGCACCCAATACTGTGGCTAAGAATATAGAGATGGAGTTTCAGAACATAAACATTCATAGGATTGCAGATCGTTAGAGCAGGAAGGGGCCTTAGAGATATCTATTCTCCTCACCTCATTTTACAAATGAGGAGACTGTGCTGATAGAGTTCCTCTCTCCTGGGACTTAGAATGTCCTTCAGGCAAGTCGTTGGCCTTAGACAAGGTACAACCGTCATCAGCTCATGGTGAGTTCTCCCCTTCAGTCTTTAAGGTAATGCTTATTTTTCTCTTTGATTATTAACTGCTTTAATGTTATAAGAGCTTCCTGTAATCTGTGTCTTCAAAAACATCTGCATTTGGATATTTGAATTCAGCCATGTGATCCTGACCACAGTTTTACAGTTTTCTGATCCTCATTGAAAAATGGGAACAATAATGACTATTATGAACTGTTACATAGTATTCAGTTCACACTGTAAATCAACTTCATCATTTCTCCTTCTTTTATTTATTGCATATAATAATTTCTTTGATGTTAGAGACTACCCTTATTTGTCATTGATGTCCCAGATAACTTTGTAAATGTTGGTAAATTTAAATTCTAACAGTTGGCAAAATTTTAATAACTGGCTGCCACAATGATTACTGAATAGCAACCAGCATTTGTTGACTATGAATGTCTTGCTAAGCTGTGTTCTTTGCACTCCACATATACTAACTCCTATGCTTTTCATATCAATCTCTGAAGTAGGTGCTACTATTATGACCATTT
>PITA01026498.1:0-22498 GCA_004023965.1 Spilogale gracilis
AGGTATGGGTAATTCTTGTCTTTAAAAATAAACGATAGGCATGTAACAATTCTAATGTTAATTTTACACATATTCCTGTTTCAACATGTAGTACTGATTTTGATTTCTACCAAAAGCCTATAATAATGGCATAGGTATGTGAAATTTGCTGAATAGAAATATTTTTAAGGGGCACCTGAGTGGCTTTGGCATTTAAAAAAAAAGAATTTTAAGTGCCAATACTTTTTAAAAAGTAACTATAGGTTGGACTATATCATACTTAACACATAAGTAAATGAAAGCACAGGTTTTCTAATTACCTCTTCAAATTTTAAAATCAGATCTCTGAAGATTTTTTTACTAAGTTTTAATCTTTTTTAAAAATTTTATTTATTTGACAGAGAGAAACATAGCGAGAAAGGGAACACAAGGAGTGGGAGAGGGAGAAGCAAGCTTCCTGTCGAGCAAGGAACCCCATTTGGGGCTCAAGCCCAGGACCCCGGGATCATGACCTGAGCCAAAGGCAGACACTTAATGACGGAGCCACCCAGGTACCCCCCATTTTTTTTTTTTTTAAGGAACAACTGTTTAGGGGCAATTAGCTGCTTTATTGAATATGAGAAAAACCATCATGTGCCATATTAATGTAAATTACTATAACTACAAGGCAAAAGGACATACTAATCCTTTGTGGTTTTATTCTTCTGGGAAGAAGTTGGGAGAAGATTGGCTTGAATTCTGTCATTCTGTCTACTTACTGTTCATAAAATTTCTTAGGTGACAAGTTAAGCTGAGCATTAAATTGAATATTAATGGTAAATTATTTGTAAATGTCTATCTTAAGTTTCTTTCTTTCTTTCTTTCTTTCTTTCTTTCCTTCCTTCCTTCCTTCTTTTTTCTTTTCTTTTCTCTTCTCTACTCTTTTCTTTTCTTTCTTTTTTCATCCATTTATTTGACAGAGAGAGCAAGAAGAAAACACGAGCCAGAAGGAGAGGTAGAGGGCTCAATCCAAGAATGATAAAAATTCGTTATTGATTTTTACCCTTTGAGGAGTTCTAGACACAAATTAAGCTAAAGGACTGTTCTAAAATCTTCTGTGTCATCAAAAGAAACATTTGTTATGGCAGCAAAGGATCTTGTTAGTCTTTTGGTTGCTATTGTCTGGGATTAACAAATAAGGAGAAACCAGGTAGGAAATGGCTAACTATAAGGTTAGAATCCCGGAAGAGGAAAGAGGCCAGAAAGCAATTAGGAGAATAAAAGTTTTATTGGCAAGGCTCTCAGGCGAGGCTCACCGGTCCAACTGACATGGGTCAGAAAGTCGTGTGGTGGTGGTGCTTATTTTATTTTTATTAGCTGGGGTGGGGGTGTGGCCAAAGGCTGGTTTTGGGGAATTTTCCCGTGCGAGTTTCTAGGCAACGGTCGGAGGGCCTGGGGTTTTGGCGGGCAACGGTGGGAGGTCCCCAGGCTGATGCAATTCTCCAGGGATGTTGCATGGTTTGAGGGTCATGGGAAGCTGGTCCAGCCTTACACTCACACACTGGGAGTATTTGTACCTACCAAAGTACCACTACTTCATTGTCTTTGTACCTGAGTGGTCCTGGGAAGATTCTTTTACCTTCAGCAAGTGTGTGGTCTGCACAGTGACTGGTCTGGTGATCTGGCCATTATACGCTATCATCTCCATCTTGAGGATGAAGGGAATTATGCTATCAAAATATTGACAATGAGACCAGTAAATAAATAAATATATAAAATGAAAAAAAAAGTAAGTTCTATTATGTTGGAGCTCATCAGCCTAAGTGCCAGCAGACAGATGAGAATCTGGGCCACTCAGAAGGTGTTTTCTGAGTAGAATGTCTGAACATAGTCCATCCTGTAAGGAGAACTCTAGCTTTAAGGGACACATACTCCTAGCTGTCTATATCCAGTTCCACCATACTGGTAACAGAAGTCCTGACGCCTCCAGATGTGTTCCATGACTACTTTATCCAGTAAGCAGCAAGTTTTTCTTTCTGGATGCTTTTCTGCAGATGGTTGATGGTAGCTGCCAGGACACTGGAGAGACTTACCTGTGCACACCAGGTCAGGCAAAGTGTGAGCTCATTCTAGCAGGGCAGTGTGAGGCTGGTGTAGCATTCCTGACCAAGAGTCTGAACTGCTGAGATTGACCTGGGCTCGGGCATGGGGAGGAAAAGCAAGTGGGATAGAGACTTGCAGATAAAGGTCATGTTGAGGTATTCTGAAATGGGGCTGGCTATCAGGAACCTAGATTTGTGTCTAAAAAGCTGCCTTTGACCTCAGTGATGGGTGCGGACTGGTCTCCAGTGATGACGGGGATGCCGCCTCCTCCACTAGTGTCTGTCTTGTCTGTCAGGCTTGGAGACGTGAAGTTGTCTGTGGTATTATGTGCTTTTGCTAAGGTAGCAAATGCTCCAGGAATCACACTTGCAGACTGGTTCTCCCACGGTACTTCCGAAGCATTACCATTGTTAAGGGATTCATTTAGGTCCGCTGGGGAGGCTGCTACATTTGCCAGTATGCTCAGAGCCCCTTGGCTCGTCACGGTTTGGAGTGCCCCCGTATATCAAAGGCTCCCGGATGTTCGCCAGCGTCCGCATCAAGAAGATCTGTTGCTTAGTTGACGTGGCACAATTGCTCACTTTCTCCCATTGCACATCAAAACGTTTCTCTCCACCCCCACTCCCCCACCCCCCCCCCCCCTCCGCAAGGGCTTCTGTTCACATTGTGTATATTACGTTTCCATACCCATCTCTAATCATTTATTTCAGTCAAAACTGACGCTCTTCTGGTGGTGGTTATTGATGATGCACTCTTAGTTGCTCTGACAGCTGCAGGTCAAATCTTTCCATATGCCCCTTTGAATACACTTTGCATCCTTCATAAGTGACAGCTCCATAGTGACGGCCAGGGGCTTTGTGGCCACAGACCATGTGGTACTCCCCACCTGAGGCCCCTGGATGTGGGCCTTCTGCCGGAAACGCTCCGCAGAAGTGGAGTCCTGATGATCTGGATCCCGCCAAGGATGAGGTTAATCCCAGGTGGTGAGATGAGCTGCCCGGCGTTGGCTGGCTGTCTCCTGAGAAGCCGGGGCCATCGTCTCAGTTCCAGCTGATGAGGAAGAACTGCTGCTTGCGGAATCCAGAGGGGCTCACCGGGGCGACTACCCGGATCTTCTGCGGGGTCTGTCAGTCTGTAGCAACCTGAACGCTCCGAGGCCCGGCTTCTGCGGGGTGGGCGGAGGTTACGTGGAAGCCCCGGAAGGGGCTGGCCTACCCCAGGACACTCCTGCAAGAGGGCTGTGTGCGCGGTGCGTCAGCCACCCTCTGCCAAACCAGCCGCTCCAAGTTTGGAGCCACCGGGAAACTAAATCATCAGAGAGCTCGGAATTTGGCACCAAAGTGGCCTAGAAGCAGGTATGACGTCTGTGGTGGGCGTGCCCTGGTCGGAGAGCAGGGCGCAAGAGGCCAGGCTCGTGGGGACCCCGGCTTGTTGGGGGCGGCCTTCAAAGCTTGCGGAGGCCAGAGGGGAGACACCGTCGAGATGGGTGGGTTTGGGGGGAGTGGGATGGGGCTGGGGGCCCGCGGGGGTTCTGAGGAAGGAGAATTGTTACTGTTTTTGTCAGTACAAGGCCAGAGTTCGTGATCCCCGTACCTCTGCAATCGGCAGAAATAAGTGTTGGCAAGGATATGGAGATGAGGGGACCCTTGTGCACTGTTGGTTGGATTGTAAATTAGTGCAGCTACTGTGAAAACGGTATAGTGTCTTCAAAAATTAAAAATAGGAATGCCATATGACCCAGTAATTTCACTACTGGATATTTACCCAAAGAAAATGAAAACACCAATTTGGAAAAATATATGCGTCCCTATGTCAATTGCAGCATTATTTACCATAGCCAAATTATGAAACTAACCTAAGTGTCCGTAGATAGACGAATATATTAAAAAGTTATGGGGTGTGTGTGTGTGTGTGTGTGTATACAAACTTGTTTATACATATATATCTGTGTCTGTATATCTACATCTATATAGTGGGATGTTATATGCAGCTATAAAAATGAATGCAGTCTCGCCATTTGCAATAATATGGAAGTGCCTAGAAAGGATTATGCTAAGGGAAATAGTTGGAGAAAAACAGAAACCACATGATTAACTCATATGTAGAATCTGACAAATGAAACAGTAAAACAAACCAGAAGCAGAATCATGCATACAGAAAACAAACTGGTAGTTGCCAGAGGGGAGGTGGGTAGGGAAATGGTTGACATAGGTGAAGGGGATAAAGACGTACAAACTTCCACTTATAAGATAAATGAGTCACAGGGATGAAAAGTACAGCATAGGGAATATAGTCTAAGTTATAGTAATGATGTTGTGTGTTGACAAACGGTAACTATACTTATTGTGCTTATGGAATTGTTACAATGTATGAAATTTTTGAATCACTAGGTCGTATACTTGAAACTAATATAACATTGTATATCAACTCTACTTAAATAAAAAACAAAACAACAATGAATCACAGTGAGATCTCACCACCTATGTTAGAATGGCCATCATCAAAAAGACAATAACACCTGCCGGCAAGGATGTGGAGAAAAGGGAACCCTTGTGCACTGTTAGTAGGAATGTGAATTGGTGCAGCCACTATGGAAAACACTATGGAGAATCTTCAAAAATTTAAAAATAAAACTACCACATGATCCAGTAATGCCTCTTCTGGGTGTATATATCCAAAGGAAATGAAAACACCAACTTGAAAATATACGTGTGCTTCCACATTTATTGCAGTATTATTTACAGTAGCTAAGACATGGAAACAACCTAAGTGTCAGTTGCTGTTTGAACGGATAGAGAAGTTGTGGGGGGTGTGTGTGTGTGTGTGTGATGGAATATTATTCAGCCATAAGAAAGAAGGAAATCCTGTTACTTGCAACAAATGGATGGACCTTGAGGGCATTATGCCAAGTGAAATAAGTCAGACAAAGACAAGTATCATATAATCTCTTTCTTATAAGCAGAATATAAAAAAACCCTGAACTTGGAGTGCCTTCTTAGCACAGTAGGTGGCGTGTCAGTCTCAAAAAAACCAAACTTGTATTGCCTGGGTGGCTCAGTCGGTTAAGAGTCTGCCTTCAGCTCAGGTCATGATCTCAGGGTCCTAGGATCAAGCCCCATAACAGGCTGCCTGGTCAGTGGGAGCTTGCTTCTCTACGTCTGCTCCCCCTGCTTGTGCTCTCTCTGTCTCAAATAAATAGATAAAATCTTGAAAAAAATATTTTAAAAACCCAAACTCATAAATACAGAGAACAGATTGGTGGTTGCCAAGGGTGGAGGATTGGAGGTGGGCAAGATGAATGAAAGTGGTCAAAAGGAACAAATTTCTAGTTATAAAATAAGTAAGTCCTGGGGAGCACGCTGGGGAGCGCCTGGGGATCAGTCAGTTAAGCATCTGCCTTTAGCTCAGGTCATGCTCCCAGAGTTCCAGGATCAAGCCCTGCATGGGCCTCCCTGCTCCAGCAGGAAGCCTGCTTCTCCCTCTCTCACTCCCTCTGCTTGTGTTCCCTCTCTAGCTGTGTTTCTTTTCTGTCAAATAAATAAAATCTTAAAAAAAACCCCCACACAACCAAGTTACGTCTGGGGATGTAATGTACAGCATGGTGATTATAGTTAACAGTATTCTATTATATATTAGAAAGTTGTAAGAGAATATATTTTAAAAGTTTTGAAGGTTCTTATCCTAAGAAAAAAGTTGTGATTATTTGTGGTTATGGATATTAAGTAGACATATTGAGGTGATCATTTTTCGATATAAACAAATGTCAAATTGTTATGTTGCTCACCTGAGACTAATATGATGTCATTTGTCAGTTATAACTCAATTAAAACATTTAAAATGAAACTTACACCTTTCTTCATAAATAAAAACAGAAAACTGAGGCATAATTCTTCATATAGATAATATTTATTAACATTATTAAAAACTAAGTGGTAATTTGTATATATATTAATGTGTAATATTCATACATTGATGTGACAGGAAAAATGATGAGAAACTTTGAAATAGGTTGAAAAATATTAAGTGTCCTATTTAGTGTACCATTCCAACTTATCTCAGCCTTTCATGTTTTGGAGCTATTTTACAACTTCGTATATTTTAGAAAATTGATAATAATGAAATAACTCTTATTTATAGAAATGCAAATGAATTGTGTGCAGTGGAATTCAGTTGATTTCTACCCTGAGGATAGGTCTATTTTGCAGCTATTTATAAATCATTTTAGCCATTCTTATTGCCCCCATGCATGTGGTTCTTTGAATTCTCCTTTGAACTAATTATAACCTCTTACTGGTTCCCTCATTAATTAATGAGTTAAATCAAATTTCTGATATTTAATCATTTTAGTTTGTATGAGAGTCATGATTTTACCTTAAAACCCCTTTTAATAGATGGCTACAACATTCAAATAATACAAAATGGAATAAAATGAAAAGTGAAAAGTCTCTCTGGGGGCTCCTAGTTGGCTCACTTGGTTAACTGTTTGCCTTCGGCTCAGGTCGTGATCCCACGATCCTGGGATCGAGCCCAGGGTCTGGCTCCCTGCTCAGTGGGGAGCCTTCTTCTCCCTCTGCCTGCTGCTCCCCCTGCTTGTGCTCTCTTTCTCTCAACAAGTAAATAAATAAAATCTTAAAAAAAAAGAAAAATCTCTTTCTTATCCAGTTTCACTTTCATGGATTTTATGGTCTAATGGGGAAGACAGGTATTTATCAGATAATGTAAAGTAGATGTAAAATTACAGCCCTGAAAAGTGTGTTGAAAAGGTGGAACACATATCTGTGAGAGCAGTCATAAGGTGACCCCACCTAGCCAGGACAATCTGGAAGGGCTCTTCTGATGTAGCAGCAAATGGGCTGAGATCTGAAGTGAGTCAGGAAAACTATTGTTTATGAATGTAAAATGGGACCCAGTGAAGTTATTCATGGAATCTAAGATGGATAAGTAAGGATGTTAAAAAAGCAGGTTGTTAGGACAGAGAGAAAATGGAGACATTTATAAACTTGAAGTTCTTTTTTTAAAAAATATTTATTAGAGAGAGAGAGAGAGAGAGAGAGAGACATGAGCAGGGGGAGGGGCAGAGGGAACCTGTTGCGAGACTTGATCTCAGGATTCTAGGTTCATGACCTGAGCCAAGGACAGATGCTTAACCAACTGAACCACACAGACACCCTTAGACTTGAAGTTCTGATGAAGTTAATAATGCAAATTGGAAGGAGAGGCTGTTAAAGGAACCTGGGTTGTTTGAAATAGTGATCTTCGAAATGAAGCAGTTGAAGAAAATGAAAAGGTTCAGGGTTTCACCATGGGAGCGGGTGACTAGGGTAAAATGAGGGGATCTTGGAGATGAAGTTAGGGACTTCTGAGGTCAGTTATTAGATTGACTGTCTATGTGGACGGTGAGGTCCCCCAGCATTTATTTATGGCAGAACTTAGAGGTGAGTCATGTGCCCAGTCACAGGTGAATGAGGGGGAATGACCTGAAAGAAGGAAAACAGAAAGAAACACCAGGGGGATCAATGGTCTGGAGTGTCAGAGATGTGCTGCTCTCTCCTGAGAGGGCTACAGGACCGGCAGTGCCCTTGGGGAAGCCAAATTTCAATTAATTCAAGGTGGTAGAGGAGGGGATCTGGGTCAGGATGAGGTTATAGAGAGTGTTGATTGTGGATCAGGAATTCAACGGGTGTAACGGAAGGTTTTGTAGAACGGAAGGTGGACAAAGGGTGTGAGCCCAGGTCATGGGTAAGGCAGTAGAAGTATTAAGGGGTGGTACCCTGAAAAGTTGTTGAAGTGATGGTTTACATTTTGGATGCTGATATTTCAAAGCAAGGACTAGAGCCAAAGTAGATTTAGCTCTCAAACATGTTTAGGAACTAATGAGTAGCAGCTAATGACTTTTTTGAGGCCAGTTGGCAACCAGCAGAATCAGAATCCTTTTGTTCCCTGCTGGGTGAAAAATGATATCTCCTTGCTGATTTAAATTGCATTTCTTTCATATCAAGTGAGGTTGGGCATATTTTCATATACTTTTAAAACAATTATTTTCAATTAGATTATGTTCTTTCTTTCTTTTTTAATTTTTTTTAAAGATTTTATTTATTTATTTGAGAGAGAAACACAGCCAGAGAGGGAACACAAGCAGGGGGAGTGAGAGCGGGAGAGGCAGGCTTCCTGCCAAGCAGGAAGCCCAGTGTGGGGCTCGATCCCGGGTCTCCAGGATTATGACCTGAGCTGAAGGCAGTTGCTTAACCAACTGAGCCACCCAGCGCCCCTCTTTTTTAAATTTGTACTAGCTCTTAGTAAATTCAGGAAATTAGCTTTTTGATATATGCATTTCAAATATTTTTTCTATTATTTATTTGTCTTTGACTTTGTTTATGGTGTTTTGTCATGTAGCAGTTTTTAAAATTTATATTCTAGATTTATCAATCTTTCTTTTCATGATTTTGGGTTTTGTGGTTATGGGTTGCTGTTACATTTCCCCCTCTAACATTACCAATAATTTTACTTGTGATTTGTCCTGGAAGTTTTTGGGGTCATTTTAATAGTAAAATCTTTGTTCTACCTGGAATTAAATTTGGTAAAAAAGGTGAGGAAGGGATCCAGCTTAATTTTCTTTCCAGATAGCTGTTCAGTTATTGGGACTTGGCTGCTGACATGAAATTGCTCTCCTTTGTCATAAATAAAATTCCAATATAGTTGGGCCTATTTTAGAAGAACAAAAGTTTATGTGAGACTGCATAGTATACTTGAGAAGCATGCTTGGGGCAAAATGGACTAAATTCTGACTGTAGCACTTGATGTTGACCTTGGCCAAGGAGCGTCTCTGGGTTCCAGTTTTTTATCTTCCAAATGAACATGACCACAGCCTTTGAGGACTATGACAGTGGGTGAGATCCATACACTAGAGCAGTGTCATCAAGAAAGAACACAGAGGAAAGGAGGTCAGAGAAGGAGGGAGGCAGGTTATCTGAGACCCTGTACGCCATTGCGAGGATTTTGTTTCTTCCCCATAAGGGGTATGGGAACAGACAAGTGATACGATCTAAGGTATTTTACAAGACTTGTGTGTTGAAATTGTACTGTACAAGGAAGCAGGGCAGAAGTGAGTTGCAGTTTTGAGGTGAGAGGTGGTAAGGGATTAGACCAGGATAGGAGCAGAGATTTGAGTAGGAAATGATGGAATTCTGGATGGAGTTGCTATCAACTGAGGTGGAAAGACTTGGGAGTAGGGCAGGTTTGGAAGCAAAGACTGGGAGGTGGGAATTGATCATTAAATATGTTAAATATGAGATATTTACAACATATCTAAGTATAGATGTGAGGTAGGCACTGTACCCCCTGGGGGTTCAGGAGAGAGAGCTGAACTGGAGATGAAATCTAGGAGTCATCAGTATATGGACTCTATTTAATATATTTAAAGTCATGTGCCTGAGATGAGATCACCAAGAGAGAAGGAAAGAGTTTACAAGACTGAGGCCAAGGACTCACTGACATTAAGACATTGAGGAGAAAGGGGACATCAGCTAAGAAAGCTGCGGAGTGTCCGGTAAGGCAGGAAGAAAACTGACAAACAGTGGTTTTAGAAGCCGAGTGTGGAGTAGTAGGGTTGAAAGCCTGATTGGAGTGGGTTTAAGAGAAGATGAAGGAAGAGATATGGAGAGAGTGAGTACATACCATTCTTTTAAGAAGGTTGGATGAGAAGGAGGATGGAGGAGTTGTTGTTGGGGAGGAGGAGAAAGGAGAATGTATGACGTTGTTGCCTTGGGAGAGTCAGGTGTTTGTTGATGAACCACTAGTGTTTGAGTTGGTGACTCCCCAAGCATGTGTAGCATACCACTGTTGGTATATGAGATGGTTTGAAGTAGTACTTAAGGGCATACTTTTACAGTCTCAGTCGTCATACTTTGAGTCCACTGTGTATTTTGAAAAATACAACTAGCATTTGTAGTGATATAAAAGTAATGGTACAACGTTCTTTTTGAAATAAATTTATTTCAATAGGAAAAGTGAGTCAGTTTAAAGAAAAATATTAAAAAGCAATACAGGGGCACCTGACTGGCTCATTCTGATTCTAGGGTCGTGAGTTTGAGCCCCATGTTGGGGGCTAGAGATTACTTAAAGAGATAAACTTAAAGAAAAGCAGTTGTTAGATATGGTAAGTTTACACAAATACTTCAAGCTTAGGCAACACATGCTTAGGACACTTGAGGTGCTTTATAATCTAGCTCCTTGTCTGGCTGAAGTCACACTTTCTTTCTCAGTCATCCTAGAGAATCTTTCTTATCACTATCTATTTCCATCCTGACTGTGCATAATATGTCTTCTCTGAATCCTGAATTTTGATACTGGGATATATTATTTGTTTATAGATTGTATCATTGTGTGCTTTACTTTCTCAATGAGAATTTCAAGCAGCTTCTACCTTCCCCACTCAAACACACACACCTACACATAAACATACACAGTTCTCTTTGCAAGTGCATTTGCTGTGTGACCTGCTGAACCTTTGTAACGTTGGGGTCTATGGGAAGAGTGGAAAGCCAAAGCTAGGCCAGTGTCTAGTAAGATGGGATCCAAGCCACTGTAGAGGTTGATGCAGGCTATGAAAGCCAGGAAGTTCCAGGCACAGTGTCCAAAAGTAACAACAGTCACAGAGCCAGCCCAGTTGTTGGCAGGATAAGGGGATCAGGCCTGGTGATGAGAACAGGGCAGCAAGCTCTTCCAGGTAGCAGTCCGTGGGCAGTTAGGAAGGACAATTGTTAAAGCAAGGGGTATCTTCTCACACTCAGTTAGATCAACGCTTACCTGCTCAGTATGGATGGCCTCAAGAAGGAGGCCTGCTAGACTCAGGTGAACTCCAGGATCTCCCATCACTACTGAAGAAGACTCCTGGTTCATAGAGGCTTATTTTAATAAACATATCTGTATTTGAATCCTGGCTTCATCTACCTATGTGGTCTCAGTTTCTCCTCTATAAAATGGGGATAATAATTCCCAATAATTATTAATTAACTCGACTATATGTGAAGAGAACCTAATGTAATAATCAATAATGATGGTAATACTTCAATTACTAATAGTTATTACAAGAAAGTGGAGAATCCTCACAGAGAGATTAGTGGGTAACTAGGTAATGGCTTTACCAGAACTAAGACCTTGGGCACAGTAACTTGACTTATGGTCAGTAGAAGGATAAACTACTTTATTATCTTAAATCATTGGTGGAATGAGCTAGTCAGTATGCCAGTCATCTAATAGCATGAAGGGGCTGTATTATTTCTAATGTGAATTGGACCTGTGGGGTCCTGGATGTAATTCTGTTGCAGTATTCAGAATGTTAGATCACTTTTGAGTACTTTTTTAGTTTGAAAAATAATATATAGAAATTAAAGAGGACCCAGCCCATAAGTTATTGTGCGTTTTTTAATTTGTTTAACAAGTATTTATTGAATACCTATCCAGTAAAGGCTATATGCCCACAGGCCCTGAGGAAATGGTGGTGAATAAGACAGAGATTGTCTCTGCTCCTGTCTCATTAGTGAATTATGATTGTGATATATGGTAGATGAAGTGCAGGGTGCAAAGAAAGCAGCTAATAGGGAGATCTGGTGGTGGTTGGGGTGTTTAAAATGATATCTGTAAGATAAATAGAAGTTAGTTGAGTAAAGTGGGGGGTGAGGCGGAGAAACATTTCACAAAGAGCCTGTGTTAAGGCCTTGGGGTTGGAGGCCCATGGATTTCCCAGGCCTGGAAGAGGTTTAGTGTGGCTGGGTATAGAGAAGAATCAGTGTGGCAGAATGTGATTGTGATGTGGGTGGCCAGACGTGTGATGTGGAAGGCCAGATGTGTGATGTAGAAGGCCAGTATGGCGCAGTCTTCTGGGTGATATTAAGGAGTTTGGATTTTGCCTTTAAAAAAATGGGGAGGCCAAATGTACATTTAGTGAAATGACCTCAAAGACCACTCTGGCAGCAGTGTGGAAGGAAGTGGGGAGCAGTGCCAGAATGAAGGAGAGATGCCCACTAGGAAGCCACTATGATGTTCCAGTTAAGACATGATCAGGGGGGCAGCAAGAAAGAGTCACGGGCCAATTTGAGATAGTTATAATAGCTCCCTTGGGAATAGAGGCTACTTCTTCCAGAGAAGGAAAGGCAAAGGTTTTATTTTTAGAGCGAAGAGGATATTGGCTCCTTGTCTTCTATCTCCACAGAGAAGGAAAGAGGAAATCATTTTACAACTTAATGAGGGAGAATTTGGGATTACTTTGTTCAGTAATAGACCTGTCAAATAGAAACTGTGTAATTTTTAAATGAGGAGTTTTTAAAGTAAGATGGAGAAATCCATCCTGGATGCAAGAAGACGGATCTGGTGACCTCTTGAACTATTTTCTGTTTCATGATTTCTTATTCCACATTTTCCTAGTACATCTCTTGTGAATACTAGGATCTATTTTTTATTTAAAAGTCATCCCACACTTGAGCACTGACTATTCCCAGAAGTTTTCCTGGAGTATTTACAAACTTTATCAGTGTGAGAAAGAGAGAAGCAGCTCTGGATAGCCAGGAGCAGCCCTGGAATGCAGAGCGAGACCCTGGCATTCTGGGGAACACAAACAACCCTGGACAAGACCACTGTGTGACCATAGCGGATCAAGACAAAAACAAGAGCACTTAGTAACCATGTTTGAGCCCAGGGGAAAACATGAACAACTTCCGAACCACAGAAACAACCAAACATCTCCCATATCCTGGCGGATGGGAATGGTTGCAGCTTCTTTACCAATAATAGCCTTAGTCTCATTCCATTCTTCTTAGCTTGCATATAGAATTATGAAGATACTGACTCATAGAATTACCCTCATCCTGATAACATCCAATCCACAGCAAAGCCCTGCTTTCTTGAGCTCTATCCCCATCACCTAACTAACACAAGACCAAATCCTATAATAAAGCCTTTCTGTTAGTATCTTTCAGTGAGATGACCCATGGTCCCCCACAGAGGTATTCCCCATTACTGCAACAAGTCAAGAGACCAAGCTTTTTCAACTATAGGTGCTCCTACTGGTCTTTGGCTCGACAGCATTAGTAAACCTAGGGAACAGTACCTTTCTCCTACCCTTTTGCTGTTGGAATAAGAGGCTCAGATTTTTGGGACACCTGAATGAATCAGTCATTTCAGCCTCCAACTCTTGGTTTCAGCTCAGGTCATGATCTCAGGGTCCTGGGATGGAGCCCCACATCATTGGTCTCCACTCTCAGCAGGGAGTCTGTTTGAGATTCTCTCTCCCTCCTCCTCTGCCCCTCCCCCTATTGTTGCACGCATTCCCTCTCTCTCTAATAACTAAATAAATGACTATTTAAAGAAATTCCATTTTTTTCTGTGTTTTGCTATATTGCATAGTTTGTGTCTTCTAATTTCGTATGTGATGTCTTAATACCTATAAGATCATGGCAGTTCTGTCCAGGTTCTTTGTTAAACATTCTTTGTCTTTTTATATCATCAAGTTCTTAAGAATAATCATTGACAAAAATCTTTGACTTTCTTGTTACCGTTTTGCACATGGAAAATTATGCAAATTGATGATATGACAAGTGGAACAATCTTAACTCAGCCAAATCTTACTACTTGTTCATAATAACGAGGCTTTTCTATTTGCAGCAAAAGTGGCTCTTTTGTGTTCAAAGATTTTTGTGAGAGGATTTGTGAGAGAATTCCCAAAGGAACTTCGATCTTGTATGTCCATGGTTGAGTATTCACGGATGATGCTAATGGTTCATTACTCGTACATGTGCAGACTGCCTTCTTGCACATTGCTTTCTCTTTTAGCTAATTCTGTATATAGAACACAGTACTCAGCAACATCGTGTATGCAGTAGATTTGTGACAGACTTTTCAGGGAGTTGGGCTGTTTTTAAGTACCTACATTAAATGGCCTTCTGTGTTTGAGGGCTGTGCTGTGGGGAGATGTGCTACAATGTTATTCAAGAAACTTACTTCAAAATTACACAACCCTGACTGCAACCTGTATTACATGCTGATGAATATAAATACTCGAATGAAAACATCTTTCTTTACATGCATTTTGGCTGTTTGTATAATTAAAGTGATTGTATATTCATTCTTCATATACCTTCCTTGAGTCAGTGCCCCCTCCCCTCACCCCTCTATATTCTGGGTGGAAGGCTCCCCTTTGTGAGTCAGCCAGTGGCCCGAATGAAGGAGGCGGCAGGGAATGAGACACCAGCAGCTAAATAATCATTTTATTGTCTTTGAGAATTAGAATGAAGATGGGGATCAGAATGAGGAGAAGGTCTAAGGAAGAACATTTTTTAAAGCTAAAACTATTACCACTTCCTCCTATATGCTTCAAATCTCTGATATTCTGAGGATGTCTCCCCATTTTGATACTAAGAGGAAAGAGAGAGAACCGGGAATGTGGAAAATGGATAGAACAGGGTCAAGATTTTGAGTTTCTTCTAGGACATAATTTCTATTTTATTTTGTGACATTATCTTAAATGAAATAAATTAAACCTTTTGAATGGTTATGAATAGATATTAAATGTATTTGTTTAATTGATTATGATTCATTAATTCTCAGACATTAAATGTTAACCAGTAAAAAGTTACTTTTAAATTACTAAATTGACTCTTTAAAGAGGGAGTGGTTTTGCAATCTGAAAACTTAATTTTTTTAACTAATAAAAAGATCACTGAAGGTTTTCTTCTGGAGCCATTTCATAAGGAAGAGGACAGGACAAGTACTCAGAATTTTAAATATTCTCATATTAAAAGTTATTATTTTAATGAAATAAATACTTCTTTTTATACTATTAATAGATGGCATACTTTAAAACTCCTTTCTTTTTTTTTTCCATTTTTTAAAGGATTGTTTCTCTTGTTTATATTAAAGTTTTAACTTTTGAGACAATTTTAAAATTTTTGTTTTGGGACAATTTTAAAATTACAGAAAAGTTGCAGAATTAGTAGAAAGTTCCATAGACTTCTGTATGGCTTTTATCAGGATTTTCCTAATAGCGTTTTTGCATTCTCTTACTCTGTCTCTCTCCACACACACACTCACACACACACATGCAAATATGCAAATCTGTACACAAACATATTGCTGTGGATTTTGTTTTTTCCTGAACTGCTTGAAAATATGTTACCTACCTGGTGTCCTGAAATTCCTTAATGTTTAGAGTGTATTTACTATGAAAAAAAATCAAAATTATGAAATTGACATTAATCTAACATTGCCATCTAATCCATAAATTCCACTCAGAGTTTGCCTCTTTCCTCCAAAATTGTGCTTATGGGTCCAAGATCCAATCCGGGATTGTGTGTTGCATTTAGCTGTTACTCAGCTGGGGAAAATTTCTAAATCTTTGTCTTTAATCAACTTGACATTTTTGAAGAGTAGATGCCACTTACATTGCAGAGTCTCTCTTCTTTGAGGTTACATGATATTTCCACTATGCATTTTGGACAAGAATGATCTTTTTTAATTTCTATTTTTGTATGTGTTACATGATATAATTTGTCAGAAGAATAGCACTAAAATATAATTTGTAAATAAATGGAGGTCTGTGCACAAAAATGTTTCTACTAATGGTGATACATGAAGATAAAGAGTTGGAGGCCACTGTGCTAAGTGATAACGAGGGTGACAGTCTAGGAGCTGGGTGCTAGAAAGAAGATGAGCATTTTTATTTTTAACTTGGGCATTGTGGGAACCCAGAAGGCTTGAGCTGATGAATTATCCTGGTTCTGGGTTAAGACCATAATTCTAAGCCTCACATCTTTGTGTGATCAGATGCTTTATTCTAATTCAAAACTCGTGTGTAGAAATTTAAAAACTTATGCTTTCCATTTATTTAGATACTGGATTTTGAAAGATGTCATAGTTGAAAAATTTCTTCCAGCAATATGTAAAGCCAAATACAAAGAGTATATCTTTGAGTATGCTTTCCAGGCTATAACACTCATCTTTCAAAACTAATACAATATTTTTGTTAAAAAAACTAGGAAATGTTTACATATTGAAAGTTTATAATTTAAAATATTAACATGTTGATTTAATGTACACTAAAACTATTGAAAAGTTGTGTTTTTTTTTTTTAAAGATTTTATTTATTTGACAGAGAGAAACACAGCCAGAGAGGGAACACAAGCAGTGGGAGAGAAAGAGGGAAAAGCAGGCTTCCCGCTGAGCAGGCAGCCCTAAGAAGGGCTCCATTCCCGGACTCTGGGATCATGACCTGAGCTAAAGGCAGAGGCTTACCACTGAAGCACCCAGGCGCCCCTACTGAAAAGTTTTAACAAGTTAAAATAGTTTTCCAAGTTTCTTAAGTGTGCATGTATTAGAGTTTTTATGGGCTGTGTAAGTTTTGGCAACAATAGCATATAATAATGGAAACACTTCCAAACTTATGCTTTCATAAAGCTTTCTCTATAGGGTAAATGTGTTTCAAACAGTAGTTTATTTTCTCCTGTAGTATTAGATTGAATATTTCAAGGTAAGTGAAATTCTCATGCCCACTAACTGCAAAAGACAGCACATTTGAATCACTTGATTTTTTTTGTTGTTGTTCTTAGAGAAAAGTGAGCTCATCTTTTTAAGAAAATTTTTATTTGTTTATTTGACAGAGAGATAGAGGAAAGAGAACACGTAGACAGAGAAGCAGGCAGAGGGAGAGGGAGAAGCAGGCTCTCTGCTGAACAGGAAGCCCGGATGTGGGGCTCGATCCCAGGACCCTGGTATCACGACCTGAGCTGAAGGCAGCTGCTTAATTGACTGAGCCACCCAGGTGCCCCGAAGAATTCATCTTTACGTCAGTCAGTTCTTATAGGATTTGGCCAGTCACCTGCAATTCTCTTTGTGATTGCTTTACTGGGTGCTGTGGTGCAGTGCTACGTTTCCACTATGGTAGTGTCCGAGAGGTTGTTCTCTAGGCATTGCACTCAATGGAAAGGTATCTCACCCCTTCCCATGGGGCAGCTGTCATCTAAAGACTGGCCAGTGCTGGGTATAAAGGCTCTGACAGCCTGCTTCAAGGTGGAACAAAACTGAAGCACCAGCCCAACCCCAGAGCTCTCCATGGAATTGGTTGAGGACCGATTAAATTTAATTTCTCCCTCTGCTAGGTGTTGCCTTTTGCACTTCTCTATAGCTGATCTTGAGGGCACTCTGCAGTAAAATTTCTGTATGTGATTTTTCTCAGAATCTTCTTCCCAGGGAGTCTGATCTAAGAAAGTTACCATGAAGGCATGCAGAATCCCTTACATTTTCAAATGTTTTAAGAAAGCTAACCTCACCTATGATACCCTGTAGCACTGCGTTTTTGGAGGGAGGGGAGAGAGAGAGAGAACGCATGAGCATGCATGTGCATGAGCAGGTGGGAGTGAGGTGGGGAGAGGCAGAGGGAGAGGGAGAGAGAGAATCCCAAGTAGGCTCCATGCTGCACATGGAGTGTGGGGTTTTGATCTCACCACCCTGAGATCATGACCTGAGCCAAAATCAGGAATTGGATGCTTAACCGAGCCACCCAGGCGCCCCTATCCTATAGCACTTTGATTTCACATAGCTTTACCATCTTTGCTGCAATAGTTTGCCTGTGAATCATAGGGGGAATACATTTCATGTGGAGTACTTTATAACTTTTTTGGGGAATTTAAAAAATTCCAATTCACATAGTTGCCTGAAATATCCGTGTCATAATTTTTCTAAAAAGTTATTTATTATTGAAGGAAAATATTATTTGGTCCTTTCTTTGGTAGTGTACATGCACACACACACACATGCACACACGCCCTTCATGTGTTTTATTATTGGAAGCAGATTCCAGAAAATACCATAGCTGAAATGTGTTAGAAGCATCAGCGTTTCAACCAAATATATAGCAAACCTTTCATGCTACGTAATCCAACATTTGTTTCTTCACTCTTCTGTAATGCTTTTCATATATCATTCAACAATATTTGCTGACAAAGATATACATTTTAATTTCCACACATGCTTTTTGTTTTGTTTTGTTTTGTTATGTTTCAGCCATTTTAACTATGACAGAACAAGTGTTTCCCCAGTGGGTGTGGCTGTGTCTTTTACCTTTGCTTTAAAATGAGAAACCTCAAAAGAGGCTTCCAAATATTTATTACCATATTTCATGACACTTTGTAAAATTCTATATTTAGTGTTGCATGGCATTATCAGTCTCTGAATAATAATGGTTTTTCTTCAGGTTTGAGATGCTTAGTTTTAACATATCCCACTAATCTTTATGGCAAGATGCTCCCATTTACTACCTCTATTTCTGGCAATATGACAAACTAGATTATATAGAAAGCTTCCTGCTATGAAACATCCACACATGCTTGCTAAAACATAACACAGTATCACTTTTAAATATGTAGCTAAATGAGAAAGCATGTAAGGAAATTCCCAGTGGGCAAGGAATGAAGTACGAACTGAAAACCAGAGCCAAGCCCCACTGGTTGGTGCTTTGACAGCCTGGGGAACGGGATCAGGAGAGAGCGGTGGAGTTGCATCTCTGCCACACTGAGATTTAGATCTTAGTGCTATGCAAGGATAGAATATAACATCTTGGAATTTCATGAGTTTAAAGATTGCATTCGAGACAACATAGAGAACTGGGGACTTCGAAGATTCTCACTAGAAAAACCATCTACACAGTGGTGCAGAATAGTGTCTGAGGGGCATTTGTATGTCTTCATTAAAGAGAAAGTCTTTAATGAGAATTCATAACTGTATCCCTATACTTACCCACAGTTGGGATTAAAATATTTCTAGTTGTCAGGTTCTAGAAATTCTAAGCCAATAAATTAACATAAATATGGCCCGAGCATGTGAAAACCCTGAGCATTTGGCAAAGTAGATGTAAAATCTTTCTGGAGGAACACCCTCAATCCGGACTGTAGAAGATTTCCACCAATAGCATCCTGAAATATCCTGAAGAATTCACAATACAAAATTATAAAGTGCATAAGAAAGCAACACAGCATCATTGAGAATTAGCACACACAATAAGCAGCAGTAATATAGTTAGGAAATTCAGGGGCACCTGGGTGGCTCAGTTGGTTAGGCGACTGCTTTCGGCTCAGGTCATGATCCCGGAGACCCAGGATCGAGTCCCACATCGGGCTCCCTGCTCGGCAGTAAGCCTGCTTCTCCCTTTCTCACTCCCCTTGCTTGTGTTCTCTCTCTGGCTGTGTTTCTCTCTGTCAAATAAATAAAATCTTTAAAAAAAAAATTCAGATAAGAGATCTACTGAACAGTAAAGATAAAATAAGTGTGCTTAAGATAATTAAGGGCATAAACAGAATCAAAACCATGAGAAAAAAGCAGACACTATGAAAAAGTTGATTGGTTGAAACATTCAGTCAGTCCATAAATATTTATAGAGCACCTGTCATCTACCAGGCAACATGCTTAAGGGACTTGGAATTCAGAGGGTGAACAAAGCAAAAATCACTGTCTTCGTGGAGCTTATGTTCTAGTTGGCGGTGGTAAGGCAGGATAGGAGGCCCAAAGGAGATAGAAAGAACTGAATTAATATTTAAGACAAATATTACATAGTTCATGATAGGTATATATGAAAAATAAAACAGAGAAAGAAGTGTTAGAGGGAGGATTTTACATTGAAAATAGGGAAGTTGGGGAAATCTCACAGAGGAAATGGTATTTGAGTGAGGACCTGAAGGAGGCCTTGCAGGTAGGTGTCTGATCGCAGAGTGTTCCAGGGGCAGAAATAAGGAGGGGATGTGCCTCATGATTTAAAGAAAAAATAAGAAGGCTTATGTGTTTACAAGGGAGGAATGAATAGGAAATAAGATCAAAGAGGCAGGAGGAAATGGGAGCAAGGATGGAGCAAACTGTGGTCCGTTGTGAAGTCTTGTGTTTTCCTGCGGGTGAGCCGGGAAGCCGTTGAGGAGTTTTGAGCAGTGGAGCCATGTGAACTTACCTCAGCCCATACCTCTGCTGTTTTGTTGAGAATAGATGGAAACAGGCAAAGCCCATTGGAGAGGGGTTCAGAGGCAATGAAGGAGCATTTTCAATTATCTGTATAAAAACTGGTGGTAGCTTAGGCCATCAAGATAGTGACGACGGTGGTGTGAATATAGATGTCAGCTTCTTGTGGTGGAAAGCTTTGGATATATAAATATTGAGAGAACAATTCCATAAGTCCCTCCACCTTCAGAAAGGTGATTAACTTAGGACTAGTTTTCAGTCATCTGTAAATCACTCAATGCCTAGCGTATTATTTCAAAGAGATCCCGGACAATTCTGATCTATTTTGAGAGTAAAATCAATAGGATTTGCTGCCAGTTTGGATGTGAGCTGTGGGGTTCAGGGATGGCCCTGAGATCACCTGTTGGGGGTGGGGTGGAGCTGAGACTTGCTGACATGGGAAAGACTAATGGAGGAACAGCTTTTTTGGTGGAGTGGGGTGGGATTGAGGAGTTTGTATTTTTACAGTAGTTTTGAGATGTCTATTAGCTATTTAAGAAGTGAGATGTCAGCAGGCATCAAGATTATCTATGTATATATTAATTCAGTTATCTCTCTCTTCATATCTATATATGTATCCAGACTTCTTAGTGTGGAAATTCCAGTGGGAGTGGGGAGGTTATGACTGGCATGTACTGATTTCATGTTGGCGTTTTTCTCTTTTGGCCCTTTGAATGCTGGATGTTGTTGCATCTCATGACCACCAGGGGGAGATTTCAAAAAATCCTAATGCCCAGGCTGTGAATCTGGGCACCCTGTAATACCCATGATAACAGCTTGGCTGGGGTGGAGGCAGGCATCAGTACTTTTAAAAAGTGTCCAGGTGATTTCAGTATGCAGTTAAGCTTGGAAATGGACCACGGTAGCCCCTGGTTACTCAAAATGTGGTTCTCTGTCCAGCAAATGTGGTCTTTTTACCAACAGTGCAGGCATACCTGAGTTTGTTAGAAATGCAGAATTTCAGACCCTACTTCACCCTCCTAAATCTAAACTTGCATTTTAACAAGCTCTTCCAGTGATTTATGGTCACGTTGATGTCTGGGAAGCAGTGTGTATATGTCTTATGCTTTCGCAGAAACTGTCTTCGATGCATCCTGCTGGCTCAAGTCCCATTTATCCTTTAAGATTGACCTCAGGCATCTTCCTCCTGGAAGACTTCCCTATGCTTCCTGCCACATCTGTGGCTGTTCTTCTGGGGGCAGCCTCTATTTGCTTTCACTGTATCCCTCATTATGGCTTACCGTAATTGTTGGTTTAGCCAATAGATTTTAAAGATTTTTACCAAAATCTCCTAGAATTTGAACCCACAGTGGCAGAGGTTGTATCGCTCAGTCAGTGTTGGTAGATATGAGCAGCCAAGGCAGACGCTGTTCAGGTGGGACTCAGGGTCTAGATGGCAAGGTGCTGGACCTGTCAGATCAAACCAGTGGAGGCACTGGTCTGTCACAAGCAGCAGGTCCCGATGTGTGTGAGTTCCGATCACTGGGCTGCTTAAGGCTGTTGAGTCTCTTCTATCTTTCTTGCCTTGGGGAGGGAGACCGTGGCTTGCAGGGTGGGTGCTCACTGCCAGGGGGAGCTCTGAATTCTGTAGATGTACCTTGCTCACAGCTGTGACAGAGAATGAGGGGTTGGGATAGCTTGGATTTCTTCTAAGATGTTATTAAAATTGGCTCCTATAAGACTTTTTTTCCTAGCCGTGAAACCAGTACACAGAAAGGCACAGGCGTAGGAAGGTGGTCAACAAGTACAGAGTTGCAGCCTTATGATAAATAAATACTAGGTGGTCATGTATAACGTGATGGCTATAGTTAACGCTGCTGGATGGTATATAGGAAAGTTAAGAGAGGAGATCCTAAGAGTTCTCATCACAAGGAAACTTTTTCTTTTTCTTTTTCTTTATATGAGAGGATGGCGACAACTAAAGTTATTGTCATAATCATTTCACAGTATATGTAAGACAAGCCATTATGGGGTATACCTTACGTTTAGATAGGAATGCATATCAATTATATCTTAATAAAACTGCAAACAAGAGAAAAGCACAAAAAATAAATTTGTAATCTTCAAAAAAAATTAACTTTGTTGGCTTACGCTTTTCTAGTATTTATATGGAGAAAATGATACAGTTGATGCTTGAACAACTTGGGGGTTAAGAGGCCCAACACTCCTCACCCCCATCCCCACACAGTCTAGAGTTCAGGTATGACTTTTGAATTCCCCGAAATTTTACTAATAATCTACTCTTGACTGGAAGGAAGCCATACTGATAACATAAATAGTGGATGCACACATATTTTGTATGTTCTGTGTACTATTTTCTGTATTCTTACACTAAAGTAAGCTAGAGAAAAGAAAGCATTATTAAGAAAATCATAAAGGGGGCGCCTGGGTGGCTCAGTTGGTTAAGCGA
>PITA01026499.1:0-22501 GCA_004023965.1 Spilogale gracilis
GCCGAGCAGGGAGCCCGATGTGGGACTCGATCCCGGGTCTCCGGGATCATGACCTGAGCCGAAGGCAGTTGCCCAACCAACTGAGCCACCCAGGCGCCCCTCTTTTCTTTTTTTTAAAGATTTTATTTATTTATTTGACAGAGAGAGATCACAAGTAGGCAGAGAGGCAGGCAGAGAGAGAGGAGGAAGCAGGCTTCCCGCTGAGGGGAGAGCCCCATGTGGGCCTCGATCCCAGGACCCTGAGATCATGACCTGAGCCAAAGGCAGAGGCTTTAACACACTGAGCCACCCAGGCGCCCTTTATTATTTATTTATTTATTTATATTTATATTTTTATTTTTTTAAAGATTTTATTTATTTGACAGAGAGAAACACAGCCAGAGAGGGAACACAAGCAGGGGGAGTGAGAGAGGGAGAAGCAGGCTTCCTGCCGAGCAGGGAGCCTGATGCAGGGCTCGATCCCAGGTCTACAGGATCATGACCTGAGCCAAAGGCAGTCGCTCAACCAACTGAGCCACCCAGGCGCCCCTTATTATTTATTTTTACAAAGAATGTTATTCATTTATTTGATAGAGAGAGACACAATGAGAGAGGAAACACAAGCAAGGGGAGTGAGAGAGGGAGAAGCAGGCTCTCCACTGAGCAAGGAGTCTGAAGCTGGGCTTGATCCCAGGACCCTGGGATTATGGCCTGAGCAGAAGGAAGGCAGACACTCAATGACTGAGCCACCCAGGTGCCCCTATATTGGTTATTTTTAATAGCATACTCAACTTTAAGAAAATCCCAAATATGAATACATGTCTTCATAAGACAGAGAAATTAGTGGATGACTATTTACTACTAAGTTGAAATATTGTGGCATAAAGACTTACTAAGCAAAGGTATAAGGTGTCCTTACCATTTAAAAGTTGATGGAAGTCAATGGGACAGTAATATTCTACTTAATCGTATTTGACTAGATAGAGCAAAGAGCAAGCATGGAGAAGTTAAAGGAAACTTTGACTCAGTGCCTCTGCCCTACTCAGCAAACTTTTTTTGGCATCTGTGTGCTTGGCAGTGTGCCAATTGATATTAGGGAAATAAGATAAATAAAATGTGGTTCTTATTTGAAAAGGTCCATGTGGGCTGGGGAAAGGCACTGATAGTTCACCTTGGCGACCAACTATAACTTAGCCTGAGTTTGTTGAGTCAGCAAGAGCTGGCTCTTAGAAAAAGGGATTGTGTTAGTGATACTGGGTTTAGATCTACTGTTCTAAATAGAAAGGGTATCTCAAGCAGTTGATGCCAAATTTCTTACGAAACATGAAATGTGAAAGGAGAGTTTTGGAAAATACTCTCAAGGTTGCAGTAACACAATCAGCCAAAAGTACTACATTCTATACAAAGAACCTATTTTTTCCAGAAAAAGTGATAAGACTTCAGGGGATAAATATGGATGCTTGTGGCAAGTAGCCTTATCAAGATCTGGCATCTCTTTAGCTCACCTTGAATCATTAGAAAACTGATATGAATCTCAGTTAAAACTCACCATAATCCAAAGTCTTGAGAATTTAACAATGATGCAACCGAATTCAAATATTAACTCAGACAGGACCCATTATGGGCCAGAGAATGGCTGAGGAGGGAGAGCTAGACAAGTTTAAAGAGAATCATAGAATTATTATTCCTGGGTATTAAATCATCTTAAATTCTCTCCAGAACAGGCTCTTTTGGATCACAAATAAGCAAAAATGAGACTGTGGCTGAGTCTCCTATCAGAATAATATTTTCCCCTCTTGTGTCACAAGAAGACAGTGCAAGCATTTTATTAGGTGAAGGTAGTTGTGTTAGGAAACACAGTAGCATGTATGTATCTGAATGAATTAAAAGTGGTTATCTTGGGAAGTTATACATTTATTCTATGATACTTGTTATTTTTACTTAGAGTTTTTGGAACATCTTTGGAATTTCCTCCAGGGTGATGTGCCTCCAGACACAAGTTTTTGAATGTCTTCAAGGAATTCGAATTTTTGTAACAGTTAACAATGACCCCAGGCTGTATGTCCTATGTACCAAGAAAGTCTGTTGTGGGGCAGAGAGGAAGTTGGTGAGATCTGCAAGACTTCTTTTCAAATATAAAGTCACGGAACTTTAGAGCTCAAAGGCTGCTTAATGATTAACTGGCTGAGGATTTCAAATGACCAATTGGTAGCGGCTGTTAAGACTGATATTGAGAGGGCGCCTGGATGTCTCAGGCAGTTAAGCATCTGCCTTTTTGGCTCATGTCCTTATCCCAGCGTCCTGGGATCAAGTCCCGCGTGGGCTCCCCGCTTAGCAAGGGGCCAGCTTCTCCCTCTGTCTTCTGCTGCTCCTTCTGCTGCCCCCATCACTAGTGTGCGTGCTCTCTCTCTCAAATAAGTAAATAAATAAAATATTTAAAAAAATAGGCTAGTATTGAAAGGTCTGCACATCCCATAGAGCTTCGTTTGCTTGATTTGTGGTGTATGCTGTTGGGTAAGGTGGTCCAAGCCTCTAAACTCAGCTTTGGCTGTATGCTACTCCTGAGGCTAACCACTTGTGTAAGTTGTCCCATGTCTTAGAAGACTTTCTGAGTGTTATCCATCACTTACGGAGGGGCATTGAACCTCAGTGAAGCATAAAACTGTTTGCTGGTTATTTGTTCTATCTTTGGCACTTATTGGTTGTTTGGAACAAATGAAAGCCAAAAGCTGATCAGAAACTGCTGGTTAGAAAAAAATCCTTGTTACCTCACAACTTTAACTATTTAAGGGAGGAACCATAGAAATGCATCCCAGATCAAGCCAGTATCAGGATGGCTCCGAAGAGACAAATTAAGGTCAGTTTCAGAAAATGCTGTACCTGGAAAAGAGTCCAGTGGCAAATACGGGTTAGTAAGGAAACCAGTGCAGACCATGACAGCATCAAAAATGGCAGACTTTTGCTTTCCTTCATGCTGAGTGACCACCTCCCATTGGCCAGTGACAATAAAATCTGGGCATTTTGTTACTTTGCAGACTTTAGTCTGAAAAAAGAATCATAGTCACAATTAATTGTTGTCAAGTTTCTAGTAAGGGCTTGATGGTCACAGTTGACATTTCAAATGTTGTAGAGCACAGATTAACCATAATTAATAAGCATAAACTTAGAAATTGAGTTATCAGATTAACCATAATTTTCTGGATGAAACTATTCTAAGCTTAGAGTTGTGATGGGGTATTTAAGAAGTGATGAGATCCAAAAAGTTTGAATGATTTGCTCAAATTCTTGCAGTAAGTGATAGAACCAAGAATTATGGTCTTCTGATGTCTTTTTCATTATTCTTTCTGTTATGTATATCTCTCCTAGAGCTGTGCTTTAATAGAGACATGGGCAATATAAATAGAAAATATAAATTTGGACCTTATGAAAGGTCCTATAGAATATGTTGCTGAAGTTTTCCCAGATCCAGAGAATGATTGGAAATTGCCAACTTTATGGCCTGAATGTTCTGGGAGGAGTCCAAATTTCAGTCTATTTTTTAATTTTAATTGAGTGTATATATGTTTATGGGTGCAAGATTCTGATTCAGAAAATACATAAAATAAATGTGCAAGTCAGATTTAAAAGCATAAATGCTCCACTGGCCAAGAGATTTTGCTGCCTTTGTTTTTTCAGTTTTCAGAGAAGACAGGCATCTCAAGTCTTTCCTAATGAGGTCACCATTTAGTTTATAATATTTGAAGCACTTGTTGGATTCCAATGTTTGTATTAGTAACTCTTCCTTTTTAAAATATGTTTTCAGTTAATTAAAAATTGGTTTAAAAATAGAGCTTACTTTTATCTTAAAAATAAGAACTGTTTGAAATTAAAAACTTGGAATACACAGAGAGGAAAGAAATCTCTTATGTGTATACTTGCTTAAAACTTCAGTGAACATCTAGCTTTAGTAATTTTTTCCCCAATTATGTTATTTATTTTTATTTTGATTTTTTATTACATTATTTTATTTTTTTCAGTGTTTCAAGATTATTGTTTATTTTAAAATAGACTTGGGGCAGCATGTAGTAAAGGAAATTCTTCATATTCAGGAACTCTGATGCATTAAAAAATATTCCTGGGGATCCTATCCATTCACTATGGCAGTGTTTCATTTTTACTGTGTCCCTTGCAAAATAAGGAAGTAGAATAAAATACATTTTGGAAAACTGGAATACGTTCCTTTTACTCCAGTTTGATTGAAATATAATTGGCATATAAAACTGTATAAATTTAAAGTATATGATGTAATGATCTGATCAATGTATATACTGCAAAATAATTGCAACAAACAATACGCTTATTTCATACCCATCACCTCACATAGTTATAATTCTTTTTCTTGTGATAAGAACTTTTAAGATTTGGTCTCTTAGCAGCTTCCAAATATACAATACCATTAACAATATTCAGCATGCTGTACATTATATCCCCAGAACTGATTTATTTTGTAACTGGAAGTCTGTACCTTGTGACCATCTTAACCCATAACTCCCAGCCTTCACCTCCGACAACCAGCAATCTATTCTGTTTCTATGAGGCTGGGTTTTTTTTTTTTTTTTTTTTTTGGGAGTTTCACATACAAATGAGATCATACAGCCTTTGTCTAACATTTTACTTAGTCTAATATTCTAAAGGTCCATCCATGTTGTTGCAAATGGCAGGATTTCCTTCTTTTTTTATGGCTAAACAACATTCCAGTGTGTGTGTGTGTGCCACATTTTCTTTATCCATGTACCCACTGATGGACACTAGGGTTGTTTCCATGTTTTGACTCTTGTAAATAATGATGCAATGAACATGGGGGTGCAGATGTCTCTTCAAGATAGTGGTTACATTTTGGTCAGTACTTTTAAGGTTGTGAATATGAAGCTTATTTGCTACTAGTTTTGGTCATTCATGTTGGTTTCAATTCCCTAGGAATTCCTTATGGGGACAGTACATGTCTCCCTGTAGCAGGGAGAGGGGGAGATACGAGAAGGAAAACACATGGATTTTCATGTTTCTTGGGAGGAAGAGAACAGAAAAAAAGAGAGTATATTCATTTGCCTCCATCCTTCTACCTTCTTCCTGTCTCTGTTCTTGGAAATGGGAAGACAGGTGGATAAGGCCTATGAAAAACACAATATTCAAAGATTTCTCTATTCCCAAGGATATCTAGAAAAAATTTCCTTCAAATAATGAGGTTCTTTTGTGTATGGGCCATTGGACATGTTTATTCCTATAAAGGGATACTCAAGAAGGGGGGACCTAGGGACTGGTAGATGTCATCAATGCCCTATGTGCTTTTGTCCCAAGCTGAGATTTTGATTTGATAATTTCAGGTCCCTTTGGGTCCTTGGATGAAATTACTACAAACTAAAGATGTGTACATGTGAATCCTTACAGAAAGTATCCACCTCCACTTTCAGATTTACTTAGGGTGGGTGTGAGTACAAGGGGAAAAGCCAGCCCCATGTCATCAATCTTGCCAATTCATCTTCTCATCTACAGAGCCAAGGGCTAGGCTATTGAGAGAAAAAGGAAACAGGTAAGCAATACTTTCTGACTACTCACTGATGTTTTGTGTCTTACCTTGAATTGAATGCATTCCAGAAGGTTGAACCGGTTTGCATACATTCTGAGATATTCCAGGAATTGAGAATTTGGCACATAGTTTGGATAATCTTCCGGGAATGGAAAGTCTGAGTAACAAGACATCTCCTTGCAGCTGTTGGAAACCACAGACTTATAGAGGCTGGCTCTGCCTTCTTCAACATGTTCCTGTACAAACAGTGTGTGCACATGAGTGTGTACGGATTTATGCATGTGTGTGCACATCCGTGAAATGGATGTTAATTTTTAGACATTTCAAACATTTACAGAGATTAAGGTTACCCGTTCCAGTGGGATTTGTTATCCTGCACTTGAGGTAGGGTGAACACTGAACACTGAATTTTATGATGAGAATTGTAATTTCATTCATTACATGTTAACAAATGAACCCAGGATGAACTCACCTGTCCAGATTCACACGACATTACTGCAAAATACCGGAAAATATGGAAATAGACCAAAGCCAGGAAGTTGTGTCTGGATGATGGACAATTGCTAGGTAGTTTGGTTTCAATGGGCTTTGTTGAAAGGCTTATGGAGAAAGGGGGTTCAGATTATGAAGGATTTTGCCTCTAAAGTTAAGGAATTTGGAATTTATAGGAAGGTGATGGCTATCTTCTGGATGTTTTAATGGAGAATGATTTAATGATTCCCTTTATATTTTGGAAAGATAATTCCTGTTCTACAAAAGATGAATGACAGAAGTCTGGAAAGGAAGGAAGGAGGCTGGTGAACAGCCTAAACCGCAAATCCACCCTAGCCATGACTGAAGGCAGCCTGAGCAGAGCAGGGGCGGTTGAAATAGAGAAATGGAAACCGAGGCAGCAGAAAGGCAGAAGGCACAGGATGATGGAGCTATTTGGGTTTAGGTCTTGGGAGAAGAAGCAGGTCAGAGGTGTCCAGACTGGATAACTGTGCACATGGTGAGAGACTCATTTCTCACCCCCAGTTTTGACCTGAATAAATGGCAAATATGAGTATCTCAGCCAACTACCACCAGGTTGAATAATAATCAGTTTTGGTATATGTAGATGTTACTATTCATTGCCTCTGTCTTTTGGATGTGTTATGAAGGGTGTTCTGAGTTTAATGGGAAGGTGGTCCTTAGTATTTTAATATGATTTACCATTTCAGTTATGTATAGTTCTTTTTTTTCCTAAGACGAACATAAACTTCACATGTGGAGGAGGGCTCACTTTATTCCCTCAAAGGATGTGAATCTAAATCTGCGTGAAATGTATAGTGATTACAGGGGATAAAATTATAAACACATATTTGTGAATTCCATTAATGTTGCCAATCTCATCAGCTCATCAGTAATGAGTTCAGTATATCTTGTTTATCTGGGGCCCCAACCTCTGACAGTCTCATTTGTCCAGAATAAATTTAGAAAACTGGAATCTATAGGCTTCTGAGAAAGAGGACTAAGTCCTGTTCGTTTCTTCTGCTGGAAGTTCTAAAGCAGTGTTACCCAAAAACGTAGCTGGCTGAGCAAGACGGAGCTGACTTGTTCATTAGCCCTCTATGAGAATCTAAGTACAGAAATTGAGAGTAAGCATCTGGAAACTTGTATAGCGATAATCCAGCATTGCTCGATACCCAAGCACGTGGACTCCTATGTGTTGAGGGAGACTCAGCTTAGTCTCAGTTTTGTCTGAACCCTGTGAGCAGCGCTGTGGGGGTCTAGTTGTGTAGTAGTCAGGGCGGTGGGACTACATTAGTGACGTTTTAAGGTTCGTTTGGAAACTGTTATCCAAAAATGCATACAATTTATCATTGTCTTTGATCGACAATGGACAATGGAGCATCTGGGTGGCTCAGTCACTTGGGCTCAGGTCATGATCTCAGGGTCCTGGCACTGAGCCTGAGGGTGGGCTTGCTGCTCAGCAGGGAGTCTATTTGTCCCTCTCCCTCTGCCCCCGCTCCAGCTTGTACAAGTACACATGCATGCTCTTTCTCTCTTTCTCTCTCAAATAAATAAAATCTTCAAAAAGGAAATATAACTGATGTTTAATTATAACCTTACAGAATAAAGTGGCCACTGATAAAAGGTTGAGGATGAGTTTTGAAAATGCAGCACTACCTTTCATTTTGGATGGCAGTTCCAAGAATGTTCTGGGGGTGCCTGGGTGGCTCAGTCAGTTAAGCGTCTGACTCTTGATATCATCTCAGGTCATGATCTCAGGGTTGTGGAATTGAGCCCTGTGTTAGGCTCTGGGCTCAGTGTGGAGTCTGCTTGAGATTCTCTCTCTCCCTCTGCCTCTGCCCCTTTCCCTACACATGCTCTCTCTCTCCCTCAAAAAAAAAAAAAAAAAAGTCCTGAACTTCCTGAGATCACTTTAAAATTTCTTCTCCTTTCCAACCAACGTATCTTTGTGAACAGCGTTTCTCTCCTTATATGTGCTATTAGTCAAAACTTAGAAACAGTTTAGATATACATTCTCCCGGGTGCCTGGGTGGCTCAGTGGGTTAAAGCCTCTGCCTTCAGCCCAGGTCATGATCTCAGGCTCCTGGGATCGGGGCCCACAACGGGCTCTCTGCTCAGTGGGGAGCCTGCTTTCTCCTCTCTCTCTGCCGACTTGTGATCTCTCTCTGTCAAATAAATAAGTAAAATCTTAAAAAAAAAAGATATACACTCTCCCTTGAGAAGAGCATGGTTATCCCTCCAATCCAGAATAGATAGAATAACAAGCAAGAAGCTAGTTTAATGATCACATTAAAGACTTTAAATAGTAATATGTCCAATGCATAGTAAAAGCATACCTATAGGTATTTCATAGGGAGATTATTTCACACACAATGTTTTATTTGGCTAAAAGTGGAAAGTGTAATAGTGATTTTCTATATTAATTGCGTATGTATACACTTTCAATATACACCTTCAAGGAAAAATAGGTCCACCTTTTGGAATTGTTTTTTTTTTATTTGTATGTTCGTTTAATGACATTTGCTGAATTTTATGTCTTTTGACTCTATATGACTTTTGAATTTATATTTTGAACTTTTTGTTTTTTTCCTTTGTATTGTTTTCATAGTTCAGTTTTATTTTTCTTACAAATGTAACTGGGTTTTTTTTAAAGATTTGATTTATTTATTTGAGAGAGAGAGTGAGGGAGAGCATGAGAGGGGAGAAGGTCCAAGGGAGAAGCAGACTCCCCAGAGCTGGGAGCCCAATGTGAAACTCAGTCCAGGGACTCCAGATCATGACCTGAGCTGAAGGCAGTGGCTTAACCAGCTGAGCCACCCAGGTGCCCTTACAAATGTAATTGTATATACTCGATTGGAAATTAAAGAACAGAATAAAAACCAATTCTTCACAGTTTGAGAAGCACAGCACAGTGCTCCTTAATCTTGTTAAGAATTACCTAGGGAATCTTATTAACATACAGATGCTGATTCAGTAGGTCTCTGTGAGCCTGAGATTTTTTTTTTTAAGAATTATTTATTTATTTGAGAGAGAGCACACTGGTGAGAGCAGGAGAAGGGAGGGGCAGAAGAGGAGGAGGAGGGAGAGGGAGAAGAGGCCTACTGGGGTAGGGGGGAGGAGACCCATGCTCTGAGATCTTTACCTGAGCTGAAACCAAGAGCTGGGGGCTCAACCCACTGAGCCACCCAGGGGCCTCAAGCCTGAGATTCTGCATTTCTAAAAAAATTCCCCTGCAGATGCTATTGGACCAGGGACCATGCTTTGAGTACCAAGGCTTTGGCAGTCCTACCCAACCGGAGTGTGCTGGAACATAGACTTTATTTTTATTTATTTATTTATTTATTTATTTATTGTTACTAAAATTTTTTTTTTCCAGTGTTTCAAGATTCATTCCCCATTCCCCACACCCAGTGCTCCACGCTTTAGGTGTCCCCAGTACCCACCACCAGGCTCTCCCATCCCTCCACCCCCCTCCCTCCAAGTCCCTCAGTTTGTTTCTGTGTGGAACATAGACTTTAAAATTTTCTAGTAGTCACATTTAAAAAAGTAAAAAGAACCAGATGAAATGAATTTTAACAGTATACTGTATTTAATTATATATATCTAAAATTTTCTACTTTCCATATATAATCACTATAAAAATTGCTAATGAAGTATATTATATTCTTTCATGCATAGCAGATCTTTCAAACACCGGTGTATATTATATATATATAAATATAAAGGGAATGCATATACCCAAATTGTTAATGAATGTACTTAAAAGTACTCCAGTAACTGAATTGAGGATTGGTTTTAAAATTACGATTAATTAAAATTAAGTGATATAAAAATTCAATTTTCTAGCCATGTCAATCAATTCCATAGCTCTATGTGGCTGGTGGCTACCTTAGTGAACAGCAGAGTTGTTTTTTTTTTTTTTAAAGATTTTATTTATTTGACAGAGAGAAACACAGCCAGAGAGGGAACACAAGCAGGGGGATGAGAGAGGGAGAAGCAGGCTTCCCGCCGAACAGGGAGCCCGATGTGGGACTCGATCCCGGGTCTCCGGGATCATGACCCGAGCCGAAGGCAGTCGCTCAACCAACTGAGCCACCCAGGCGCCCCGAACAGCAGAGTTTTAAACCTGAAGCTGGGTATTAGAACTAAATTCAGTGTTGGTCTGATTTAATTAGAAGTGAAGCTTCCTCTGGGTTATAGGAAAAAGGCAATAGAAACAGCTGTAAAGGGGCTCCTGGGTGGCTCAGTCATTAAACGTCTGCCGTCGGCTCAGGTCATGATCCTTCAGGCTGCATCGGGCTCCCTGCTCAGCAGGAAGCCTGCTTCTCCCTCTCCCACTCCCCTGCTTGTGTTCCATCTCTCTTTCTCTCTCTCTTTCTCTCTGTGTCAAATAAATAAAATCTTAGAAAAAACCCCACAGCTGTAAAGAGCTGTAATATGGAGAAGCAAGAGCAAGCAGAAGGGGAAGAAACTATAGTATAATAAGAGAAATACCAGCCCCAACATTCTGGGGTCAGTTAGGCCAAACCTCCCTGCCTGTTCTCTGGCATCTGCGAGCATGACTTAGTGACTCATAACTTGGTTAATACCATCAATTTCTAGTTAACAATAATAAAGGTTAAATGTGGAATATATGCTATTTAAGAGGAGTAGAGATGTGCATGTACGTGTTGTAAAGATTTCCATAAAAATGGTTCAAAGATTTTTAAGTATGTTGTAATGGCATGTTTAAATGGCAAAGAATACTGGGGCTCAGTGAAGTTGGATAAGCCAGGGAACCATGTATTTATGGGACCTTAGAACAGATGAACAAAGAAACATAAATAGAAAACAAATACAACCCCAGTAATAACTCTGTTTTGTAAAACTCCGGGAAATGTAAAGGCAAGAAGAAGAAAACGTTCCAGGCAAAACTAAAGCTTATCCTGAAATAATGTATCACAGATGTTAGCTGAGGAAGAACCATAGTGCAGAGTGGAAACTTAGCCCTTAAGGTGGAATCCTTTGGACCACCTCTTGGCTCTTGTCTCTCTTTTTTCCCACTGATTGTTCCTCCTGGAAAAATACATGGTCTGGAGTGTTCAGTTTATATATAAAGAGTATGGGTCTGTGTCCCTTCTGAATGGTTTGTGGTTCCTGAGCCCTCCCCTCCTGTGTGTGCTTCAGGGAGGCCCCCCCCCCCCAGGGATTCCCAGGCCCTGCTGGGACCTCCAGCTGCATTGTCCCTGTGTGCGTCTGCCGGTTGTCCTGGTACTCCAAGTGTACAAACACATGCTTCCTGAATTGATGGGGTGACTGAAGGAAGACTAAATGAGAGGGAAGGAGGGATGGTCTGCGGGCAGAGGGCAAAGGCTAAGAGCATGAATGGAGGGGTTCTGGCTGCCTGGTCCACTTTGGTCCTGCAATATACCGGGAAGGTCATCATCATTCGCTAGGACACTTGGTGGGATTCCTTGAACAGTTCAGAATTTGCCTTGTTCTTGAGCCAGACTCTGGAAATGCATGAAGTACAGTTCTTGAGAGCACAGACCCCCAGATTCAGACCACCTGGGTTCATCTTCAAGCTCTACATTTTTAGCTGGGTAACCTTGGGGATTTTCCTAATCTCTCTGTGTCTCAGTTTCTTTAGGTATAAATAGGAAAACTAATATCCCACAGGATAAACTGAAGCAATAGCTGTAATGCATTTTGAATAGTGTCTGGTAGGCTCTCAATAAATTTTAATGGTTATTCATATCACTCTTCTATGACTGTTATGGAGATTTACTGTCTCGAGTTTTGCGTCCTTCAGAGAGGATTATAGGCAATGGAAAGGAAGTTTGTCAGGTCAGAAGTCTCCCATTCCTCATTTTAAAAATTATTTATTTATTTTTTTTAGAAAGAGCATGAATGAGGAGAGGGCAGAGGGGGAGGGAGAGAGAATCTCAAGCTGGCCCCATGCTCAGCACAGAACCTGATGTGGAACTCAATCTCAGGACCGTGAGATCATGACCTGAGCTGAAATCAAGAGTTGGATGCTTAAGCAACTTCAGTACCCCTTCCCTTCCCCATTTTAACAGTAAATGTAAAACAATAATAAAAGTCACTCCTTAATAGAGACATTCTCTCTATACAGAACGTTCACCTCTTGTTCTCCAAGAACGATTATTTCCTTCTTTTCCCCTCCTTTGAGCAGCCAGAATCCATTTTTCTTTGTCTCCTCCTCTCCCCAGTGAGAGGCAGGGAGAGTCTTGCTGGAGGACAGTGTCTAGTTCTTGAATCTACAACCCATGTGAGTTGTGGATACCCAGAAGTGATGTGAGGAACCCCCAAGAGGATGGGGGCCTCTCAGGTATACTCCCCTTGAAACATAATGGGAATTCAAGAAACGTTTGTGGAATATATGAATAAAAGGAAACCTACCAAGACTACTGAAGTTTTAGAAATAGCCTTTAAAAGAAAGACTGGAAGAGTTAAGTTTACTAAGCCTAAGAAGAATTAACTGAGAAACTTCTTCAGTGATTTAAGAGGTGAAGTGTCACACATCTTTGTTGCCCTCATTAAATGTAAAAATATGTGGTACATAAGGCACGTAGTTGGGACTCAATAAATGTTGAATAAATGAAAGGATGCATGTGCAGAAGAGAAGACTTTGGTGGACATCAAGGAGGAACATCATTCTAAGGAGGGTTATGGCCTATGTTTCCGGGTTGTGAAGGATGGAACTGAATGTGTTCCTACCCGTGGAGTATAATTCCCTCTAGATGACCTCAGTGTGGTTCCAAAGGAAAGTCATCCCCTCAGATCCCTTCCTATACTAAGATTCTCTAAGAGTAATATTGATTTTGAGTCATGAGGCAATTCCTCACATTCTATTTCTTCAATATTACTTTATAATTGTGGTAATCAACCTGTAGTAACACTATCAAGCCTAAGACAGTTGGTTGTAAAATAGACTTTCTGTACATACCTCCAGCCCCTACTTAAGTTAGTGGACAGAAGTCAGCTCTTTACCAACATATCCCTTTTCTTTTTAAAGAGTGCCAACCCCTCTCCCACTCCAACAAATGATGACCTTTTTTTTTCCCATTTCAACCTCTGTCTGTTTCCTCTTTGCTTTTAGGCTGTGGTAGCTGGAAGAGACAGAGCTGAACTGATTCAATGATTTATAATCTCTGTAATCTTTGGCACGTCTTCCTTTCTCCATTTGTGTTTTCTTGGGTTTCTGCAGATCGCTTATCCAGTTCCATGATATGGCCTCTGCTGCCCAGAACAGGCACTGTGGATCCCCCTGTGGGCTTTCTGGTAAGTACAGCCCTTCTAGAGCAGACACCTTAATGTGTAGGTTTTGAGTTGGCCACCTGCTTTGAGTACAGAGATACCTCTAACCAAGCCTTTGTGTGTGTGTGTGTGTGTGTGTGTGTGTGTGTGCGTGCATGTGTGTGTGTGTGTGTGTGTGTATGCTGAGATAGAAGGAGGAGGAGGGGATGTCTCTAGAAAGGGTAGGATGCACCCTTCTCTTTTTTGTGTCCCCCGTGATGTTGTGCATAGGCATTTGACCTGCCCTAGTTACGCAGTCAGCTGGGTCTAGACCACGTTTCTCTTGATTCTTAGATCAGTGATTTTACATGTTAATAATTACGTGTCTCTGACCTACAGAAGATGCATTTGTGTCCAGTATCCCCAGGTTGCTGGACTCACTTTGGATTTGACTTTAACCAAATAAGTCTGCTCATTACCTTGCTAAGTGGGAAGTTTCATCTTGTAAGACAAACCCCAACTCTGGCAGTTTAATGCTATTTGTCTTGAGTATGGGTTAAGAGCGATTCTGAGACTCACCAGGGGAAGTATATCATGCTGGGTAAGCATGTCTTCAGTGTGCACCAGAGGGGAGCATGGGTGTTAGGTTTCTGCTGTCCTAATGGAATGTATGCACTTTGAAACATGGGAACAGATGTGCTCTCTGATCTTGTGCTCTTGGGGAGGTTTCTACGTATTGATGGTCACATTTGGTGGTTAGATACATTTCAAAATACCCAGTTCTTTCTGTGAACCAAGCTGGCCTATGCTGCAACTATCCAGTTATTTATTCACTTCCTGGAGCTTGGCTCACTGAGTTAGAAAATACTTTATTCCAGTTCCAAATTCCAGCCTTCTACAGCTAGAGGAATGCCACATCTCTCCCCTCCCCCCTTAGGGGCTCTGAGGCCTGGATAGCTGACACCTTCCTCCTTTTCACTATTCCTGACAGCTTTCTCGTTAGCGTGTTCAAAGCTCATGGGAAATGTTCTTGCTTTCTTGAGAAGGAGGGAAGTAGAGGGCTTGGGAGCTCTGATGTAAATGCTTCCCTGGGCACTCATGGAACTCAGGGTTTCAGTGGCCCAGCAGCACCCCCGTAACCCCCTTTGACCCAGGCTGGTGAAGGCTGGGCTTTGTAGTCCCCTCTTCTCCTTCCTCACCCATTCTCCTCTCCACGGTGGACTCTAACCCTACTGAGTTTTGAGGATATTACTTCTTTTTGCTCAGGGAACAAAAAAGGCTCCAAACTCACATTCTTTACTTTGGATTGTTCTTGGCTGAGATTGGGATTGCCTGGATTTAGGACTTTGAGGTTAGAACTCATCATACACTGAACCCTGTGTTGTTTCACCTCAGATGAGGCAGGGCCGGGAATAGAAGAAGGCAGGGGCAGCTCCGTGTTGCAGACAGAGGCCCACATTCCTGCTCTGCTGGGTCCCTGCCTTTGCCTCAAACCCTGTACTCTCCGGCCTTGCTTCAGACCCCCTGGGTCGGCTCCTGCTCCCCTTGTTCTGGGCTTGCTGGGCCTGTCCCAGCCACTCCATTCTCCGCCACCCTTTGGAAGCATCTCTCTTCCTCTTGGCCCCATACAAAGTTTGTAGGGTGGCTCATGCGCTTCCCACCCCCAACTCAGGCTGTGCCCTGCTCCTTTCTTTAATCAATGTCATTAGCCGTTGGGGCTCCCTGTTCAGCAGATGCTTCTAACCCCTTCCTCTCTCCTATCGCCCTGCAGTCAGTATTACGGGAGAAATTTAACCTCTTTTCACGCCGTTGAACCCAAAAGGCAATTTGTACAGCTGCCAAGACCCCTACTTACGGTGAATCTCCACAGTCCCCCGAGATCATCGCTCCTCTCAAAGCATGTGGGCTCTAGTCCTTCCTCCAGGCAGCACTTGATGGAGGCTAGGCCATTGACCCCGGCTCCCACAATTGCAACTCGCTTGGCCATGTTCGCCTGTGTGGGGAAAGCAAAGCGGAGCTTTTTATTCACAAGCCAAAGCCCCACCCCATCCTTGGCTGCTCTAGCCAACCAGGAAAAAGACATTTGCTCTACTTGAGTCCTCTGTAGCTGTTCTCTGGTGTGTATGTGAGAAATGTTCAGGTCACTGCTTTAACCCTGTGCTCCGTGAGCTCACCCCCCCCCCGCCCTGTTATCCGTGTTATCACAGGTGCTGCCCAGACGGTCGCTTTGGAGAGTTTTGCATTCTGGACGGCACGGCTGCCTCCAGCCTCCTGTCATGGCCCAAAGAATGGCATGAGCTAGTGGACCAGAAAGAATTACCTTGTCAGACATGATTTTTAAAAGAACATGTAAAAGCGGAGCTCAGGCTGGTGTGCTGACATGATCCAGGGCCCCACAGCTGTGGTGGAGAGGAGCCGGGACTAGGACCAAACCATGGTAGCCACTGCAGGTGTGGCTACGGCAAATACCTCCCCGGGGTGAGTCCCAACCCCCCCGCATGCCCCACAGCCCCAGCTCTGTTGCCGTCTTCCTCCCGCCTGTGGCTGGTGGACAGCCACTTGTGGAAGAGAGAGGCTGCTGCCAGCCAGGGGGTGTGTGGACAATCATCCCTCCTCTCCCCATCAGATACGGATCCACGCAGGGAACATGGCCCTGTCCCTCCTGGCACAGGTGGAGAATCATCTGTCCCCAGGCCACGACAGAATGCTGAGAGACAATATGGTATATTGGTTAAGCAACCAGGCTCTGGAAGATTGCCAGGGTTAAAGCTTAGCTCTGTCAGTTACAGTCACGTGATCTTGGGCAAGTTAGTTAACCCCTCCGTGTATTATAAAAATGGAGAAAATGGTGGTAGTTTCTTTGCAGTGTTTGGTGAGAATCAAGCGAGTCAACACATGTCAGTTGCCGTACAACTGTTCCTAGCACATAGCAAATGCTCAACAAATATAAGCTATTATGTGATTACTATGAAAACATTTTCAAAAATTGGTGTCCTCTCCTGTCTTTGCCATCAGTGGGCCTCTGCTCCTATAATTCACACACACACACACACACACACACACACACACACACACACAATGTTTAGCATTAAATCTTGTGATTTTAGATGTTGTTCCCTAATGTGTTTTTGTGACAGTTTTATCTCCTCAAGTTAGTGAGTTTTGGAAGTGGGTGGTCACCCAGGAGATGCTGTTTTCTTGTTCTGCGGGTGAGCTCTTGCCTCAAGACTGGATGTACATTTTTTTGCTGTTTAGGATTGGGAACCTGAGCGAGGTTGCTCAACTCTAGGGAGATCACCTGCTTGCTCTCTGCTATGGCCCATGCGGTCAGGGAAGCACTGGAAATGTAATCCAACAAGTGCTCAATAAATAGGTCTTGAATGAGACGGTAAGGCCCATTTTTTTCCAGGTGGTTGCTTCCCTGGAGCAGCAAATGGCTTTGATTGGCTGGGGAAGAGCTGGTAGATTCCCTGTAGGAGAAGTCATGCTCTAGGTCCTGATACACACTCTAAAATCACAATCTTAAACAGTTTTCCCCTCCTGGGGTCCTAGAGAAGTAAAGTGATCCCACATTTAGAGAGGCAGCTGATGTAATGGAGTAAACGTGGGTATTGGATCCTGACACATCTGTTTCAAATCCCTGCTCTATGAGTTTGGTGCACAGGAAAGTACCTCCTTTGGGCTTCACTGTCCTCATTTGTAAAATGGGACATAATGCTATTCATTTTTGTTGGACATAGTGGGCATTCCATAAAGCATATCTACTTTTATGGGAAAAATGACTCTAGGGACAAAGGAAGGGAATTGCACAGATCAGTATGATACTTGCGGCTGTGTGTGGAATCACAGCAGGTCTGATTATAGCACGATGCTTGTGTCCTCAGCTGGAGACCAGGAAACAAGCAGTTTCCTTCCATGTAAGGGGAGCGCGTGGAGCCATTTGCAGTAGCTGGATTGAGAAAGAGGCTGGGTCTATTTCCTGAGCCTGGCTGCACTGAACCTAGAGGTCAGCAGGGGGAAATGAACTTCCTTGGAGAGAAGCTCATCAGTGTATATCCTGTATAACATGTCCAGTGCAGGTCCCAGGCAGGGAAAATGGGCTCTTGGTAGAGCGAGAACCAGTGTGTAGGTTTCATTAACTAGGATATTGTAGCTTCAGGAACAGACTGCTGAATGAAAGCACCGAGCTGATTCTGTAAGAAGAAAGGCACCCATAACTTTATATGTCGATGACAATTCAGTAATAAATTTAAAAAGAAGAAGGAGAAGGAGAAATGCATCCATTCCAATAGTTAGCTCAGTCAGAAGGAGGGCCAGCCAGGGACCTGGCTCCCTGTGAACTAACTGTGGCAGTCTTAGACAAGAAAATCAACTGCGTTAGGCTCACTTTGCAAAAGAGGCTAATGTGTCAACTCTTACTCCAAGGGCCTGACTCAGTTCTGTAAATATTTACCTATAAACATTTGAAGGATCATTGCAAATAGAAGGATTAGGCCAGTGGTGCAACTGAAGATGTTAGATGAAGGCAAATTTTTAGCTTAACATAAGTACTTCCTAGTATTCCAGGCTCTGATATTTGTTTGGACGGAGAATGTATGACAGTTTTTTTAGGGAAATATTGTAAGTAGGAGATTAGGTAGAGGGTGGAATCAGGAGCCTTTAGGGTTCTGTCAACTCAGATGCCGTGATTCATTCTCAGGTTAGTTCAGCCATTGAACACTCAGTGAGGGACTTCTATGACCCTAAGTCCTAGGCAAGGTATTGGAGGTGCAAAAGATGAGTAAGGTGTGATACTTTCTTTAGAGTTGCTATCACTCTGTGGAGGAGTCAGACTGATAAATAAATCATTACAGTGTTCTGTGTCCCATGCTAAGAGAGATGCGTATTATGTACACGTGACAAGAAAGGCATGAAGGAAGAGGCTAATACTGTGACTTTGGCGGGGGAGGTGTGTGTAGGAAGGCAATACTGAAGAATTATGGTTACTTTAGGGTTTTAAGTGTAAATAGAACACCAGTAGGGAGAAGATGGGAGGAAGTGAGCTCCAGAGACAGCAGCAGCAGTAGGGGCCCGAGATGGTCCAAAGAGGCAGCTACCACTACTCAGGGCCATAATGAGCTTGCTATCCTCTTGATACATGTTCCCCACAAGAGGAGACTACCACAGTGCTGGGGGCCAACCCCAGCAACAGTCTAGGCTTCCAGAAGGTGGTGACAGAGTCAGCGATATGAAATGAGAGAGCCCCAAAGATTCCTTTCCGATCACCTGCCAGGCATCTCTGCCTTGCTGGCTCTCAGTGTCTTTATTTATAAGCAACAAGTTAGAATCTCATGAAGGAAATTTTTTTTAAAAAAGATTTTATTTATTTATTTGACACACAGAGAGAGATCACAGGCAGGCAGAGAGGCAGGCAGAGAGAGAGGAGGAAGCAGGCTCCCTGCCGAGCAGAGAGCCTGATGTAGGCCTCGATCCCAGGAGCCTGAGATCATGACCTGAGCTGAAGGCAGAGGCTTTAACCCACTGAGCCACCCAGGCGCCCCGGAAAATTTTTTTTTACAGAGAGATTTTTGATTACACGGTGTCTTTGTTAGAGAAACATAGTGCTTTGATCAGTGAAACATGTCTTTTGCAGGTGCACCTATCTACAGTTCAGGGTTAACTCCTTAAACTAAATCAAGGATATGTTAATTAGTAAGGTTTCTACAGTTTCTTACATTTGGTGCCTAGATGATAAAGGGTAGATTAATGATATGGTGTTTTTTAAGCAGGTCTTACAAGAAGGCAATTGAAAGGCTTAGATGAGTTATGTACAAAGTTTTAACTACATTATTAATACAATGACCAAAAGTTAGTCTGGCGTCAAGGAGAAAGATAACTTATTTTGCAAAGGTAAAAGCACTTACTCAAACCTGTTTTCCATGACTGGGTGCAGAACTCTTTATTTATGGATCCTTTGTGTGTGTGGCAATGTTTTTGTTAGTACAGTTTTATTTCTTATATTAAGCCCTTTATTTAACCATTTAAAAGCCCTGGGAGTCTCCTCCACAGAGCTGCAGGATATCTAAGATTAAGCTATTTTTAATGATGGTAAGTAGAAACAAAAGCATTTTGCTTTACACCAGACATGGTTTTTATTTTTATTATCTTTTTTTAAAAGATTTTATTTATTTGACAGAGAGAAACACAGCCAGAGAGGGAACACAAGCAGGGGGAGTGAGAGAGGGAGAAGCAGGCTTCCCGCCGAGCAGGGAGCCCGATGTGGGGCTTGATCCCGGGTCTCCGGGATCATGACCTGAGCCAAAGGCAGTTACCTAACCAACTGAGCCACCCAGGCACCACCCAGACATGGTTTTTAAATGTCAAGCATTCCGTACAAAGAATGGCAAACAAGCAGGATGGAGAAACTATTGCCCCACGAAAACTCCTCACACTTTGTAGGAGGGTGGGTGTTCTGTGCCTTGTAGAGGTTTCCTAGGGTAATGTTGGGGTCAGCCTATGAGGCTAGGCCTGCCATTCCCAAAATGGTGTGCAGAAGCTCTCTGAATTATTTCAAAATAGCAAGAAAAGCACATGTTTACTGAGTGAGGAGCAAAAGCTGAGGTAGTTGATAGTTGAAATGTATACTGAATTCAGCCAGGAGTGGGGTTAACCCAAGAGATCTGACAATGGATACTCAAGAAACTGTATGTACTTAATAGAATGGAGCACTTTAAATCGTAGGAAAAAGGACAGCACACCAACATATTAGATTCTAAAGGGGGGGGTGTTACCTCTCTCTCCCCACTTTGCCAAAGACAAACCCCCAAACCATGTCTGGTACCACATTAGGAGGGATTATAGTAATGGAAGCACTTATGAAAAATTACTGATTTCTCTTTGCATTAGGAATCCAAGTTTTCCCTTTTGATTCCCTGCTTAATAATCTGCCAGCAGTGTACTTAGCAGTGTGTGCGGAAGACTTGAAGATATGTGACTGTGTGGTCCCTTTGCAAATACTCAAGCTTTTAACACTCTCTGTACTTGGGGACAGGGAATGGCTTTATAGTTCCTCCCGGGTCACAGACGGAGCAGGGGACATTCTGCTGGTGGTTCTGTCTGGAAGCACAATAACAAAACAGGAAGATTCTGGGCCCCACCTCCCTGACTCAAAGAAATCACATTATATCCAATCACTCACTGTATGTATTCCTTTATGTGCTTGGAATTCTGACAGCGCCCGTCATGATTTGGACTCTGGAGCTAGTAGAAATGGAAATTGATGAGCGGGAGCCAGTGTTGGCCTGGGAGTCCTCAGCACACTGGATGATCTGGGTCTAAGAGATAAGGAATGTTATGCAGGATTTGGGGCCTAAAGTCAGTCATTATTTACATTTTAACTTGATTAATGGTAATAGGGAAATGCTAAGGGAAATGTTGCCTGGTGGGTGATTATGTGGAGAATAAAGGTAAAAGAAATGTAAGGAAATTAAATTTCCTTACAACTTAGAGCCGGTTGACAAGTGTTTGAGGCAGGCAGAGGTACCTTCCTCCAGCAACTCAACTGCTTCATCTTAATATTTGCTAGAGGCAAAAGGCACTTTAGCTTGACATTAGAACTGATCTCCAGGATCCTGTTAAGTCTTCTTTAACACATAAAAAAAATCCCTTTGGGGGAACCTGGGTGGCTCAGTCTGCTAAATGTCCTGTCTATCTCAGTTTAGGTCATGAGTTCAAGCCCCACGTTAAGCTCTGCATCCCTTTGGAAACTTCCTTTATCTCTACTTTCCAAGATATATGTTGGCAATCATCCTCTTTCTGCCCGTGGGCTCTGTCCCCATGTTTTAATAAAACCACCTTTTCTTTGCACCGAAGATGTTGCAAGAATTCTTTCTTGACTATTCACTCCTGGACTCCAACATTTTACTTCAGGTGATATGCCCTTTGGACCCACACATCCCCCTGAAAAATAGAGTCATAGCAGCATCTTCATTGTTCATCAATTTCACTCTTCAAAGGGAGAAAATACAATAAGACAATGACGTCAGCAGCTGCTACACCAAAGATTTACTTTTAAGGGTTTGATCCTTTTCACATTTAGAGAGAATTGTTATTTTTAAACCATACATCACACACATTGTTGAATTCATCTCTAAAAGCCTTTTTTTTAAAAACAAAGATTTTATTTGTTTATTTGACAGAAAGAAACACAGGGAGAAGGGAACACAAGCAGGGGGGGAGAGAGAGGGAGAAGCAGGCTTCCTGCCGAGCAGGGAGCCCAATGTGGGGCTCAATCCTGGGTCTCCGGGATCATGACCTGAGCCGAAGGCAGTCGCTCAACCAACTGAGCCACCCAGGTGCCCCTTTAAAAGCCCTTTTTAACTGCAGGTGATTGCCCAGACATTTAGGAAATGTAACGAACACTTGGGCAGATCATGACCCTTGGAGTCACAGTCCTGGATTTGAATATCATCTTTAGCAGTTGTTAACAGAGTCATCTTGGGAAAATTATATAACTTTTTGAAGTTTTAGTTTCTTCATTTAAAATAAATATGACAATACCTCAGTCAGACAGCTGTGGTGGGGATTAGATACGTGGCAAACACGGGGAATGGTGATGGTGGTGATGACATCATTGCCAGACCACATGAGGTGCTTGATTACTGAATCCTAATACTGCGATGACTTCCACAGGCACGGAGAGTGAACTCCAGGATACATTGGTCAGATTGAAGCAGGGGAAAGGTTTGAAAGAATAAATCTCTTTTTTCTTATTTCATTATAGTATAACCCTTAAGCTCTGTATCCAGAGGACCTTGTGTATTTCTGAGACTGTTGCTTGTTCATTAGGCGTACCCTTTGCTTATTTCTGGATAATTAAAGACTTGGCATCAAGACAGCATTGTTTGCTGTGTTGAGGTCAGCTGCCTTCCTGTAGCTATGAAGATCATAATATTTAGATAATTTCAAAGCTCAGTGGTTTTTTTTTAAGATTTTATTTATGTATTTATTTGAGATAGAGATCATGAGAGAGAGACAGAGAGGGAAAGAGAGAAAGAGAGAGAGAGAGAGCACACATGAGATGGGGAAGGGTCAGAGGAAGAAGCAGACTTCCTGCTGAGCAGGGAGCCTGATGGGGCACTTGATCCTGGGACTCAATCTTGGGACTCGAGGATCATGATCTGAGCTGGAGGCAGTCGCTGAGCCACACAGGCGTCCCCAGATCACTCAACAGCCTCCTTTTTTTTT
>PITA01026500.1:0-22515 GCA_004023965.1 Spilogale gracilis
ATGCAGATGACCCAAGTCATTTAAGGACTCAGCTCTGCTGTAGTAGTAGGGGGACCTTGGGGGCCAATTATAAACATGCCCTCCTCAAGAGGATTCTCTACTGTTGCCTCTAGGCGCTCCTCCTAGCCACAGCTGAGGGGGAGGCCCCACCCCCACATAACGACTTCCCTGTCTGAAGACCCGACCCCCATACTTGCCCAGATCATGGCCCAACTTGATTGTTTCATCCTAGTCACAAGGTAACATTTTATAGGCACGCTCAACATGGGGATTTAACCCAATGCAGCATCCTTCGTGGGGCTGTTGATGAACTAAGGAGAAGTTTCTGACAAGATGTTAAGGGGCACTCTGGCTCCAGGCCCAGAAGCTGCTTCCTCCTCTAGATCCCCAGCCCCTGCACACTAGGTCCCTCCCTCTCAGACTAATGTCCCAGCATTCCCCCCCACCCCACCCTGGTCCCAGCCAGTCCCTTTAAGCCCCTTTCAAGCGCAGCTTGGGCTCAGGTACCCCAATATCCAAACCCAAGCAAACTTAGCCCTCCACACATAGACCGAGAGAACACTTCCATAGGTCACTCCCACAGGGCCCTGTCTTTGGCCCATACACACACTCTCACTCTCTCCCCTTCCCCCAGCAAAGACACTATAGGGCCAAAAGATAAAGCACATACTTTATACCCTGAGGTGATCAGGGGAAACTAGCACAGGGGCTCAGCACTCACACAGCAGTATAAAAAAGTGGTCTGTCTCCTCCATCACAGCGGAGGATCTTGGACTTCCAGGAGTTAAACCAGTCCCTTAGGCTTCAGAATATTCTTGGTTGGTTTGTTTTGGTTGGTCCCAGTATGGAGAACTAAGTTGTCCTCTTGATTCCCTGTCGCAGTGGTGCACAGAAAGTCAAAGGAGGTTACACAGTAGGACTGGTCTAAGAAAGACATCCAAGGAGCACAGACTCTCATAACTGGGAAGGCCACAGCAAGCCAGGATGAGAACCAACCCTCAGAAGTGGATCGAGGGGAGTTTTGCATCCCAGCAAGGCTGCCTCACTGGACAAACGGTAGGAAGCCAAGCGGGTATCACCAGTGGTGGCCGGCTGGCCCAGCCTCCCTGCCCAGATGGCAAAGTCCTCCCCAGCCTGCAGAGGTAGCCGACGGGCCCGAGTCAGCACCACCTCCCTCACTGTTCACTTGCCACTCCTGGAGCCCCGCTGTTTGCTCATGGTCGTGAGCATCTGACTAATATAGGAAGTCAGGAGGTCATCCATCTTGTAGCCCTAGAAACAGCAGCAAGAAGATAAACAGAGCAAAAAGTGTGACAGGGCCAGCCCACTCCGACCCAGAATCCTCCCAGGAAACTGCAGAGGGCAGAGCCCTGCACAAAGGAGAATCCTGTCCTGCTCTGGACTCAGTCTCCCATCTCCCCAGCTGTACATTGAAAAAATTGGCCTCATCCCTCCCGGTGTCTAAGGCCCTAAGTTGTTCTGACCCCACATGAAGGCCTTGGCTCATAGATCCCTTAAACACTGGTGACTCTGAAGGCTCTACCACTTGAGCCAAGCCTTTGATGTTCAGCTCAAAGAAGCCTCATTGCTAATGGGTCCACTGTTGAACTCAGGAGCTAAAGGCTCAGTCCCCAGATACTAAAGTCACTCAAACAATAATTATTAAGTGAGGGGTCTGTTCCTCAGCCCCACCCCCAAAAGTCAGTGACCTGACTTTGGTCCAGTCTGACCCTTGATCCCAATCTCTGGCCAAGCCAGGCGCTGTCTTGTTCGTTCTAGAGACAGAGGACAGCTGGAGCTGCAGGCAAAGCAGGGAAGCCCATCAAGCCTAAGAGCTCTCACCAGTGATGTCTCACACAGCAATTTGCTCCCGCGCACCAGATTCCCAATGGTGATGTGGAAGTAGGTGTTGCCACTGCTCCAGTTGGAGATCTTGGTGAAGGGATGAGTGGTCAAGATGTCCTGGGGAAGCAGAGAGAGTCAGAAGCTGCAGTCTGGACCCTCTGGCCTCACTTCCCTCAGTCCTAACCCACAGACCCCACCAACCGGAAAGGCCTTGGGGCCTCAGACTAGATAAGGAGCAAGAAGATAGAAGCCAGCTCTGCCATGTGCCTCCCTGCCTCCATGCCTCATTCAGGGCCAGATGGTGGGACACCTAAAGAAGTCTGAGAGGCTGGGGGCATGTGGGGCATGTGGGGAGCTGGAACTGGAAATTGGAGAGGCCGGAAGAAACGACAACAGTGATCCTGAATGAGATGGTCCTGAGGAGGAAGACAAGATGACAAAGACAGCCTAGGGAGCATGATATGTGTGGGTGGAGAAGAATCCCACAGAAGTATGTGAGAAGAATGACCAAGAGATAAGAGGAAAACCAGGAATATGGGGCACATAAGAGGAAGGTGGTGGCCATTGACACCCTATGCCAATGGTCCAGCTGTGCCCCTCCTGGATATGCAGTACGATTGTGCTTCCTGGTTCCCTTGGTGAGGGCTGCTCTGGCCCATGAATAGGAGCAGCAGCTACACCGCCCTCCGGCAGCATGCAGCTGGCCATCCCGACCAATATGGACAGAGAGCACTGCTGAAGGAAGGTCTGGTAGGGTCCAGTGATGCTGACAGGCCAAGTACTAACAAGTTCAGTGGATTTAGTAGCAAGGTGTTGGCTAGTAACTCTACGAGAGCAATTGTGATGGAGCAGGCAAGGAAATAGACAAAGCAATCACAGCCTCTCAAGATGGGTGACCAAGAGGGTGGTGGCCAGCAGGGGCTCTCTGAGGGATGGGTCTGGGGACTGTTGTTAGAGGGGCAGACAGACAAGTCTACCTCCCCACCCCTGCTGTCCCCGGTCACTGCTCACCTTGGTTCTGGGATCGATGAGGCTGACCCCATACTTATTGATGGCAATTAAGAGGATCTCAGGGAAGTTTGGCTCCGTAGTTTGCTAGCAAAGAGAGCCAGAAACCATCAGCTCTAGCTGGGGGAGCCCAGAGCAGGAAAAGCTGGATGCTAAGACTAAGTTGCCCTCTCTTGCTGCCTGCTCGATGCCAGGGGTGCAGCAGAGCTGGCCGCCCTGCCACAACCTCATGGCTCCCACCTTTGCTGGACCCTCAGTGCCACCCAGCTCCCTCCATGGGCTCCCGAATGACCCCATCTCCCACCCTCCCCGGAGGCAGTTCATCCCTGCCCCTGCTCCTCTAGGTGTCTAGAGGAGCCCAGTGTCTTTCATATTAAAAAACCCTCTCTGAACCCTACACTTGGCTCCAGCTTACTTCTGTGCCTCCCTCTCTTCCTTGCACAGCCAGACTTCTCAAAAGGTCCCCGTCCAAGGTAGGTAACCGGACCATGGCCTCCTCTCTGTCCGTCCTGACCTATCCCCACAGTTCTTGTGCCAGCCTGTCTGCCATTCACCTGCCTCTGCTCCCGCCCCTCTGGCCCACCTCCACCCTGCAGTCTGAGTGTACTTCGGGCCCATCAACCCTGCTCAGAACCCTGCAGGGTCAGCCACCACCTGCAGGAGGAAACCCAACCCCCTTGCCTCTTCGTCAGGCTGCCTCACCGCAGTCGGCTCACCTCATACCCTACGCTCATCCATGCTCAACCACTTGCCCTTCCTGTGCTCCCGCTCAGCCCTCTGCTGGGAACTCTGCCCAGCACGCTCCAGGGAAGTGCAGGTGCTGCCACCTCAGCCATCATAGTCTGGGTAGGCCTCTGAGGCTCCACCACCTTGAGGAGACCCCCCTCATCACACACAGCACAGTTCATTCTCCACTACCTTTCCGCCTCCCCTCCCAGGCTGAGCTCCTGGGGCTTCCTCGTGTCCCAGGGCCGAGGCCCCGGGGCAGGGGGTAGGGGGACAAAGCCTTGCCGGTGCGGGTAGCAGAGGCCATGGGTTCCCCACAGTCCCAGGGAGGAGTTTCTGTGCCTTCTTGCCCCCCGCTCCTTGACCCCTGGCTCTTGAGAAGCCACCTATAACGTACCTTCACCTCAAAGAAAGCTGAACCAAAGGTGGGCCACTTGAAGATGAGCTTTAGGAAGGCTAGCTTGGCTTCCTCCTTGGACTTCCCTGCATGCTTGTTGAAGTAGGCGACGATAGACTGCCGGGGGAGCGCGGGTCAGAGGCTTCTCCCCTGTCACTGCTATCCCACCTGTGCTGTTAGCTGTCATGGGCCCTGGGGCGCCAGGCACAGGGTGGGGGTCCTGGAGGCCATGAAGGGCTCTAGTGGAATCCTGCCCTCCCCTAAGCGAGCAGGCCACAGAGTATCAGGTAGAATCAGGTCACCATGGTAACCTGAGTAGGACAGATTTCTACCAAGCAGCCAGCTGCGGCCTTTGCCTAGAAGACTGGGTACCAAAGCAAGTGGAAGGGAAAACGGGAGGGTGACTTCATCATACACAGGGACCACAAGCGAGACTTCCCTGGGCTGCAGGCCAGCACCTTCCCCCTCACCCATGGTGTGCCCAGAGACCCATTCAGCGGTGTCCCTAGGCCCACTGCCTCCTCCATACTCACCCGCTTCCAGTCGTCAGGTGAGATCTGCCGGATGAGGTCCTGGGGCACCAGCTCCCGCAGCAGCTTGGGGATGCTGGGGAAGTAGGACTTGTCTTCCTCGAATTTGACCCTGTAGATCAGCGCCCCCAGCTGCAACACCTCCTCCCGCGTGCACTTGTGGTAGCCGCGGAGATACTTAGGCAACTCCTGCCGGAGGCAGAGCAGGTGGTAGGTGTGCAGGGAACTGGAGGAAGCAGGCTCCTCCCCTACCAGCCTGAGCCGGGGTCCACTGCCTTACCCCACATTTGGGCCTACCAGCCTCTGCTGACACCGCGCCCCCAGGGGAGAGGGCACAGCACAGGGAAGTAGCGGTCATGCCTGCACAGATCCAGCACAGTGCAGGTGGAAAGCAGAGACATGTATGCAGAGTTCCTCTCCCCTCGTTTCAAAGAGTGACCAGCTCGAGAACCTGAGACTGCTTCACACCTCTGACCTTCCAAGCCTGTCTTTCCTTGAGAAAAGCCTCTCAGTCTGCCCTCCTCCTCCCATTGTGTTCTGTGGAGACTGGCTGGCCTCTTCCCCACTTTGAACTTCCAGTTCCAGAAACAGAGTAACTGAGGATGAGGAGTGGACCAAAAGCAAAGACAAGCCCTAAAGGGCCAACACGGCCCACAGCCGTACAGCTGTCTCACCCGCTCTTTGAGGCATAGGGAATCTGAGGCTGGCCTGAGGACCCACTGCAGATGAGAAACCTGAGTCAACAATTATCCATCTACCTTTTCATCTACTCACCCACCTATCTACCCAACCATGCCCCTCCATCCATTCACCCACCTACATGGTTCCACCTACCCACATCCATTTCCCGTTTGTCCATCTATCCACCCACCAATAGCCATCCATATGTTCATTCACCATCTATCCTTCCACGCATTCATTCACTGTGTCACTGCCTATTCACCCATCCTTCAAGCCAAGCCAACACATACTCGTTGAGCATCTACTATGAGCCAAGTGATTTTAAGCAACAACATACAACCTCCCTACTCCCATAGAACTTATAGTAGAAGTGGCAAGAACAAACAACCATCCCCCAAATCAATGTATAATTATAATCTTTGAAGGAATCTTCTCTGTGCTATAACAGCGTGTAACTAGTTGACATGATCCAGTCTTGGAAAGAGGGAAGACTTCCCTTACGATTGAAATAACATCTAAAAGCTCCGTAGATGAAGGAAAGAACCTAGGGAAGAGCTTCTCAAAGAGAATGTTACAAAGGCTCCCTAGTATACCTGAGAACTTGAACAATGGGGTGCTGGGTATAAGACAAGGCAGAAGTAACTAGTGACCCCCCCCATGCAGGGCCAGTCAGGATTTGGGGTCCTACCTTGAGAGCCATGGGAAGCCACTGAGAGGGGTCCCAAAATCATGATGACTCCCCCCATGGAGAATGGATTCGGGGTGGGGAGGATGGACAGGGGAGGTCAGGGGAAAAGGTTACTGGCTTCATCTAGACAAGAGAAGATGAAGGACTGACCAGAGTGGGTACAGGTAGTTAATGGAGAAATGTGGCTGGATTTTAGATTTGGGAGGTGAAGTGATCAGGTGAACGATTTGGGACAGGGGAAAGGAGGAAGAAGGAGGTGTCAAAGCTGAAATGGGTTTCTGCCTTGGGGGAACAGACAGCTGACATTGACATTGCCGTTCACTACAGGGGCACCATGGGAAGAGGCAGAGCTCACGTGTGGATGAGCCAGGCTGACTCCCAGGCCAGGGTTCTCTACCATGGCCGCTACCAGCCCTGCCTCCTCCAGCCTTCCCAGCACCCTCGTCCATCTGCCCCATAGGTAAATGGTAAAGGTAAATGGACTAGCCCAGAAAAGACTGCGGAATCTGCCGTTGTGAAGACATGGAATTAAACCCCAGTTGCACCTGCCCTGGCATCCTAATTACATCACTTAATATCTCTGCGTCTCAGTTTCTCCCTCTATAAAATGGGAACAATATGCCTACTTGTTGGGGTTTGCTGGGAGGGCAGACCCAGAGTAGAGGTTCAACATGAGGGCCTCCCCCTGCACGCTGGAAAGCGTTTACAGATTCACACTGAGGCCTTGGATACACCCTTATACACCGAGGTAGGGCTGTGGGACCTGGAATTAATTCAGAGGACAGCCCCTCCCCAAGGGAAGAGTGTGAACAGGTGGGGATTAAGAGCTCAGAAGAAAGGACAAGGCCCTGAGGGGCTGGGGGGCTCACCTGGTAATAGTGGAAGATGGAATCGGCCATCGGATCCTTCCCCGGCACTGTGGTGGTCCACAGCTTCTTCATGAAGAACACCTGGTAGGTGAGTGAGGGCAGGATACCTGTAGCAGAGGGCAGTCGGTCATCCAGAGGGCCCCAGCACAAAGGTCCACCCAGCACCAGCCCCGGAGGAGGCCCGAGCTCAGGTCCCACCCAAGCGGGGACTGAGCCAGCACCTGCCCTGCTCCGGGCCTCACGTGATCCCAGGACCCAGCCTCACGTTACCATCCTTGACAGGTCGCGCTTTCTTTATCCAGTCTGTCAGGTGTCGGACAAAGTCGAAGAAGAAGTCATTCTCGGGGACACTGATGACCTAGGGACGTGTGCATTGCAGTTCACTCCCTGTACTTCCAGCAGTACTGAATCTCCTCACTTTCCCACCCAAGGCGCTCCGGGTGGCCCTTTCTTACAGCCCGCAGGGGCATCCTGCCCTGCCCTGACTGTGCCTGTTGAATGTCTCCAGAACACAGCCTACTTCCTGCCCAGAGTAACAGTCATCCCATTCGTCATTCAGCAAAGACCGACCACATACCTCCCTGGACCCTGGGGAGGCCAAGAATGAAGTCCAGTCCCCCCCTCCCCTGCCTTGGACATTCTCCAGCATCCGTGACCTGCTCCTCCCACAGGCTCCAAGCTCCTCTGGATCCAGGACCTCACTGAGATCTCCTTCTGGTCCCCAGTGTCCGGCATGGGGACAGTTATGAAGTGAGGAGACCCACATGGATGTATGGGGAACTGTGAGTGAGCAACTGATCTACCTGATGTGGTCAGGGAAGCTGGGCCCTTCACCTCCACAGACACAGAAGTGGGGGAGAGCTGTATGGCATGGTGGTGGGTGCCTGGGCCTTGAAGTCAAACCGCCTTGGATCTGCATCCCTGCTGTGTGACTTTGGATGAGTTACTTAACCTTTCTGAGTCCAGCTTTTGTGAACTTTTAGGTGGGAAACAATCACCCTCCTTTCAAGGGTTAATTGGTCTCAGCAAGGCAGCTGAGAGGCGAGTCAAATCAAATCGAGTACAGATTAGTACACAGGTGTGGCGGCAGTGCTGAGCCCGCTGTATCCAGAACATGAAGGACCACGTGGTGCCCAAGCGGTCTGAGGCCATGCTCTGCCATGCGTCCGGAGAGAGAAATGTAAGGGAAGCTGCTACAAGTGAGGGGGCCCTTGCTGGCATGTAAGGAGGACAGGGACACACATGCCACATGCGGGTACAACTCTCTCCCTCTCTCCCTCCCTCATTGTCTCCCCTCCCCAGTGCTCCACAAGCTCCTAGCTCCTGCAGCCCAAGAAAATGTCCCAACAGACCAACAGACAGACCAGCTGATAGGAAGCCAGTGACCCACAACCCACCTTGTCTGCAATTTTGACAAAGAGGCTGAATCCCTCTGAGGACTTGAGGAGCAGCCGGGCTGCGATGTTCTGGCAGAAGTCTTTGGCCTTGGTGCTGGACTCCACCTCAAAGGCCTGGGGAGTGTCGGGACGGGGAGTGGCTACTTGGCTCTAGCAAGCCCTCTGCTGGGACTTCCTGCATCCCCCTCTGTGCCTGCAACTAAACTGAGCCCCCTCCTGTCCCCTCCCATACCCTCCCCTCCCCTCTCATAGGAGGGGTTCCCCCATGGGTCTAGAGCTGGGCATGGCATTAAGAAAGGGAAAATGTCAACTCCTGTCTGGATCTTCCCAGATCATGTCTTCCCCACCCTCTAAGGGAACTTGGACTCTGTGTCCGGGGCTCTGGGCCTGGCTGTACAAGCCTGGGGGATGAGAGGCCCAGAGAGCATGATCGGGAGGAGAGAGGCTGGAGAAGAAAGCAAATTCCAGAAAGAGGAGGAAACAAGAGAGGGGAAACAGCCTGGGGTGGAGGCCAGGGCACCGCTTCATGTAACCTTCCAGTGGAGGGACTTGTTTTATTTGTTCCTTGTTTGGTTTGAAAGGATTTGTTCGTTCCTTGTTCTTGTCACTGGAACCCTTTTATGGCATTTCTGAGTCTCTAAGCAAGTTTTTCAAACTGCTGTTCAGTGCTGGACTCATTTATCTGAATGAGTGCCTGTGCTGAGCTGGGGCACTGTGGTCAAGCAGCAGCCTGAGCTAAGGGGCATGATGAGAAGACAAACAGGACCTCTAGACAAGGGGACCCCCAACCAGGTCAGGGGAGGAGGAAGGAAGGGGCCCTGCAGGAGAGTGGGCTTAGGGCAACGGGGGGGGGGGGGGGGGGGGGGGGGGGGGGGGGGGGGGGGGGGGGGGGGGGGGGGGGGGGGGGGGGGGGGGGGGGGGGGGGGGGGGCAGGGCAGGCGGGCCTGTGCCCAGGTGCAGAGCTGGCAGCAGGGAGCTGGCACCGGCACCGAGCTCAGCTCAGAGGGAGAGCCACAGCCTCCTTGGAGAGAGAGAAGAACGATCTTCTCAAAGAAGCTGATGGAGACAACAGCAGGTCAGACCAGGAAGCCCAGGTCTTCTGACCCAGAAGTCTCTACCTCTCAGCTGGGCCCTGACTCCACTGAGGAGCAGGACGGGGGTGGCAAATGTGGGGAAGGCAGGGGAGAGGCATCAGGGCCGCTCCCTGTGCCCCCAGGGTGCCAGGTCCTTCAGGGGCCTCTGGTGACCAGGAAGCCAGCAGCCCTCACCTCATCGGTGTCGTCAGGAAAGTAGACCTTGTGGAAAATCTGGGTGGTTTTATGCTGGATGGCCTCCACCTCCACCAGGTGTGGGGGGTACTTCCGGGACCCATTTCTGAAAACCAGGAGAGGGATGGAGGGGAAATCAAGAGGCAGCGAATTCATGAGGCCATGGGGATCAGGGACCAGAGGGAACTTTGGAGTTAGTTCTAATTCCTGTCCACCATTTCCTACCAGGGGACAGTCAGTCAACCTCTCAGAGCCTCCTCCTCCAGAGGAGAAGAGCATCCCCCTTCAACCTAGGGCTGTGGAAGGGACCGAATGAGGCAGAGGATGAAGTGGGCTTTGCAGAATAGGAGGTACAGCCCAGGTGCCTGCCTCCCCAGCAGACCGCAAGGCCTATGGCAGCCCCTCCCAGAAGCCAGACACAAAGTGTGGCCCGAACGGGCACCACGTGCAGCGACCCTGGGCCGGCTGGCAGCTGGGACACCCCAGGGACCTGGCCCACCTGTGTGTGGTCACGTCCTCATCCCCAGGGGACACCCACAAGCCCGGTGCGGCTGTGAACACCTCCCAGCCCCGGCCCTGAGCCCGCTGCCCCTGCTCATCGGGGCCCACAGTACCTCAGGGCTTTCTGGAGGCGCTGCAGGCAGTCGAGGGCGAGCGGACAGTGCTTGCGTGACTGCAGGAAGCGCTGCACGTGCGGCAGGAGGATGTTGCTGGGTGGGAAGAGGCCCGTGCACAGCCAGAGCAGCTCCCAGCCCCGCTCCTCGCTGTACCTGCCCGAAGAGGCATGGAGTCCAGCAGGGCGACGCAGGCCAGCCACGGGTCTGAGGATCCCAAGGGGCTGCACGTCCCTCGGCTCCTCACCGTGGTAGCACGTGCCGGGAGTGACCCACCTCCCTGACAGCCAGACCCTGTGAGTGCTACTCAGAGTGTGGTGGGCCACACCATTATTTACATTACAGAAGTCCAGTGCTCGTGCCAGAATGAAAGGCAGCTGTGTCAACCAAGCACTCTTGGTTCAGCTAAGATTTTGTTTCTTGGCAAGACTTCCCTATGAAGGAAGCAGTGGGTGATTTGTGTTCTGGCAGAGTTCTTTAACTCATCCGTCCTTTGAGTAGCACAGAGTTAGACCAGACCCTGGGTTCCCTCGGGCACCACTCTGAGCTCCTTGGGCCTGATAGGAAAGAAGCATAGAGGGCTTCTAGGAGGAGGTGACACTGATCTCGGTTCTGAAGGCTAGGGCAAATTCTGGTACGCAAAAAAGGAGATGAATGGCTGTGGGCATAGCATGTAAAAGGTTTGGCAGTGTGAAACGATTTGATGTATGGTCAGATGGTAAATTTTGTAAGAGGGGCAGAAAATGGCAAAGCTGAGGAGGGAGTTGGGGATCTGGGCATCAGGGGAGAGGGTGGGGCTTCCCTCAGGCTCTGAGACTCAGCATGGGCCTGACTTCCCATCCCTGCCGAGGTCCAGCCCAGCAGGGAGAAAGTGGCCCACCTTCAGCCCATGTGAGTTCTCAGCTGGAGCTTCCAACTTCGACCAGCAGGGCCCGGCCCGTGCCAGGCTGGGGCACCGGCTCATGGGCGGAACCTGCAGGCCTGCAGGCTGATGGTGGAGTCTGGGCTGGGAAGGGGTTTCTAGAGCTGGTTCGGGCAGCAAGTGGCAGGAAGTTTAGGAGGAGCCGGTGCTGTTAAACTTGGAGGAGGACAGACTGAGAGGGCACAGCCACTACCTCTTAGTTCTTGGCCAGACTGCCTTGGGCCTTGAGGCGGAGGTGGGACATGAAGGGGCCTGAGGGCAGCTCTCTGTCCTGGGTGAGGAAGGACGGCTGGCGGGAGGGGGTGGGGCTTAGCTGCTGCCTGGAGAGGGAGGGAGCTCCCAGTCATGGTGGGTAGCTCGGAGCACTGTGGGGGAGGCCAACCACTCCCACCCACCTGATGTGGTTGTCAGTCAGCTGCTTCAGGACCTGCACGTACACCTCATCCTTGAGGGGCTCAGCCTTTAGGGCGCCCTCAAAGATCTGGTCAGTGAGCTCATTTACTGAGCGCGTCCTCTTGGATGGGTAGTCGCCCATGTACTTGAGCATGGGTGGGGAGCCGTCAAGGAAGGGTTTATAACCAATGGGGGTGGGGGAAGGGGAGAGGCGGGGAGGGGAGAACCTTGACCCAGGAGGCCACACTCTCTAACAGGGTCTGCCCCTACCCAAGTGTGTGGCCCCGGGTCTCAGACTACTCACACAGGAGATGGGCTTGACCCACAGCCCCACACTCTGTGCCGACTGCCCACCCTCTCCTCAGCTCCTCTGAGCACCTCCTCACCAGCAATCCCACCTCATCCCCACCCACCCCCAAAGTCCTCACAGCAACCAGGGCGGACGTTCCAAATCACAAATCTGACTGTGCCACCCTGCCGCTTAGCAGCTCCTCATGGCCTTGGGATGCAGTCCAAGCCCCTTAGTGGGACTTGGGAACTTCATTAGTCAGCCCACATCTTCAGATTTCCTTCTAGACCTCTGTCTTCCCCCTATGCTGCCTCATTTTGTGATTTGGGGCCTCTGGGCATGCTCATTCTGCCCGGAACACTCCCCACTCATCTCCTCTTTGACTGGCTAGGGTGTGCTCAGCCTTCAGGTCTCAGCCTAGATACCCCTTCTTCCAGGAAAGCCATCCTGCCCCCCTCCAAGCCCACATCAGTTCTGCTCTATCACAGCAGTGACCCGATCAGCATGTCTGCCCTTTTTAGCTAGAAGCACCATGAGGCCAGGGGCTGGGTCTGGTCACAGCTGTGTCTCCGTGCCTGGCCTAGCACATGACACAGTACACATCTGTGAACTGACTGACAGGGTCGGAGGAGACCAGGGATGAGGCCACCCCTCGCATACTTGTAAGGTGCGAGGCAAATGGATCCGCATCCCTCCACACTGCCCAGGACCCAACTAGGCCCCTTTGAAGGAAGTCAGTACTTGGATGGAAACCCTGGAGGCAGGGGCCCAGCATCCCCCCTCCCTGGAGGGCCCTGCCTTGCCCTTCCATGCTGCCCGCCCCCACAGGTGTGGATATCGATGAAGGCCATGCAGGCCTCCTGCGAGAGCTCCTCGCTGCCCAGGATCTTCTTGAGCAGGGCCTGCTTGAGTGGCTCCCGTGTGTGGCTCCACAGCCGGTCCTTGCCACGGGCCTTGGATACCATCACCCGGCTCAGCGTGTGCTTGGGTGGGGGCCTGACACGACACAGTCAGCAATGACCCCCAAGTTGTAAGACCCACCCCTCTCCCACCTGTGCGTGGAGGTGGAAAGCCCTGCTCTTCCCTGCTGTACTGGGTGACTTGGGATGAGTCACTAGCCCTCCCTGGACCTTACTTTCTCAGCTAGAAAGCCAGCCCTGCCCACCTCCATGGCTTCCTCCCCTCTGTTCCTCTCTGCTTTCTCTGCTCTGGCCTTGGTGTGTGCTACTTGCAGCACTCCAGCACCCGGCTCACCCCCTGTGCAGCTCGGCTCAGATGCTACCACCTCCAGGAAGCCTGTCCTCTGTCTCCACCCCATCCCCCAGCATCCCCATCACGATGCTGGGCCCACACAATCACAGCTGCCCAATTTTGTGCCTAGCTCCCCACCAGGACTATGAGTTGGTGAGGCGGGCACAGGCACGAGTCGTGAGTGCCGAGGACCCCAGCTGGGGTGGCCACAGTCGCGATATATTAAATGAAAGAAGGATAAAATGATACAAGAAGGGTTGTCTCGATAGAAAGAAACTGCCCTCCTCCCTCTGACACAGTCCCAGCCCCCGGGGAAGGAGCCTCCCAGGGCAACCCCACCACATCGACTAGAATAGCAGAAGCCCAGAGCTCACTGTCCTGGTCTCCCTCTATGCTTTCCTCCATCACCTGAAATAGTCGTAGGAAAATTCCTCCAGCGTGTAGGGCTTGGCGCGCACCTCGGGCTCCGCTGTCCGCAGCTGCAAGAGGCGGATAACATCCTGTCTCTGGTCAGGGGTCATGGTGACCAGGGCCTGGAAACCAACAAACAGGGGTCTGAGGTCAGTTCTTCACCTGCGGTCCCCAGGAGCACCATGGTAAAGCTCAGAGCCTTCTGGACTGGGGCTGGGGAAGACTGCCACCATGGGATTAACCCTCACCCCATACTGACCCTGGGAGCCCTTTGTGATCTCTGAAGCTACTGCTGCCTCCATCACGCTGGACTCAGGATCCCTTCCTGAATCCCCTGTGTCTGAACCAGATCAGCTCAGTCATAAAGCCCGGCTGAAGCAAGGGGTTGTGTTGTGAGAATTACCCAGTCAACAGAGTCCAGCTCACTCAGCAGCTGCCTGGAAAGCCAGGCTCTGAGTCTTCAGGGCCGTGATCCAGAAGAACCAAGGCCTCCCTTCCCAGCTCTGCTCGCAGGCAGTGCAAGGTGATGCTTCCCTTGCCCCATCTCCTCGCATCCCTCACCCCGGGGGCGTTCCTCATCTGATACTGTTCCTGGGCCATTCACCACCTGGCACAGGTTTGACAGCATCCCCAGCTTGGAGTCTGCGGTCCTCTAAGACCGCCCCGATCACCTTCGCAGGAACTTCAGGCCATGAATCTATTATAATTCCTCCCTCAATTTTACAGATGTGGGAAGAAGACAAGGAGAGACCCAGAGGAGACTCCCATCCATCTGCACCCCCAAGCCACATACCACAATTTCCCGCGGTGGCAGGGTGACAGTAGGCATGACATAGACACAGTCGGTGGGGAAGTCCCCACGCTGCTTGGTCCTCTCGTTGATGCCGTTGGCCCAGCCTGAGTTCATGACCTGCTCTCCTGTGTCCTGGTCCAGGATGATGAGATCTCCCTTGGCAAAGCTGAGGAAAGCCGACTCCTCCCCCGCTGGGGGGCCCAGGTGGGGGCAGAGAGAGGCTGGATTGAACATCTTTATTTGGGTTGTTGACCTACGAGCTGTTCCTCCCCACTGAATAACTGAGGCCCTGTCCCTCTCATGTCTGCTCACTGGTCACCCTGGTCCACCTTGCCACAACCCTTCACACAGACATGGCCCCTGGAGCGGGCCACGCCCCTGCTCAAAAGCCTTCCATGGCTCCCCACTGCCTTGGGGAGAAATCCCACCCTCCTCAACATGCTCACAGGGCTGCTGTGGGCTGCATTTCCTAACTTCTGCCCCTTTGCCTCTCACCTTTTCTCCCTTTCCTCACCCATTCCGGCCAGCCCGCACCGCCTACAGCTCCCGTACATGCCCGCTTTCTCCAACCTCAGGACTGGGTGTGTGCTCTCCTCTCTGCCTCAGATACTCTGCCCACACATACCCCTCCCTGAACCCCAGGCTGCATGGGGGCCTTCCCTCCAGGCTCCCAGAGGCCCTGGGCTTCCCTGGTCACTGCACTGTCACGGGACTCTCAGTGTGTCCAGTTCCTCTCTCCCCTGAGAGGAGAGCCAGGGTCCATTTTATCTCTGTCCTTTCCAAACCCTGCCCGCAGCCTTGGAGGCCTGGGGCATGCTCAGTAAGGGTAGGTCTTACTGCTGTCATCCCTTGAAGGTGGGGGGGGGTGGCGCGGGGGGTTTGGAGACTACTAAGGAGGAACCCCTGATGTCACCTGGAGAAGGTGACAGGTGGTAAGTGTGGAAGGAGCAGGAGAGAAAGATTCCCCGTGGGGCACAGAAGGAAAGTGCAGAGTTTGGCTTTTTGTCCAGGTGGAATAGAGGGTATCTGAGGGAGGGGAGTAGCAGGCACCGGCGGTCGTGAATGCCAGGCCAAGGCCAAGGCGTGTGATCTGCCTGACGCCCCTGAGCCCCGGTGCCCAGCAGCCTGAGCCAGGAGCCACTCACCAGGGTTGGGGTTGTCCTGCAGGGCTACCACGTACTTAGACCTCTTCCGGAGCCCTTCCAAGAAGGTGACCACTAGGTCTCGGATGTCCTCAGCGTTGCTGGAGGTAAATGTGTACTCATCCCCTTTGATGGTAGCCAGTGTGAAACTGGGGGCTACCAGTTTTGCTCCCCTGCAGGACCAACACGGAGAACAGGGCCCAGCCGGGGTCAGTCCTGCCCGGCCCGAGGGAGGCGCAGCACAGCCCAGATCAGAGCAGCCCAGCGAGAGCAAGACACGGCACTCCCTGAAGGAGACCAAGGCCAGCCCAGTCAGACACAGACCAGCCTGGGTCAGAAGTGCCCCTGCCAAAGTCACACATGGTCCAGAGTGAGGCCTGCAAGGGCCCGGCCTAGTACCTTTTGGCTATTTAATTCCTACTCACCTTCTCATCTCAGCCTAGATACTGCTTCCTCCAGGAGGTCCTCCTTGCCCTCCCACAGCCCTCATCTCACTGGTCTTTGCTTTAAAATAGCCCGTTCAATGTTTATCTCCTCCTTCCACTGAAGGAAGCTGCAAGAGGACAAGGCCTGTCTTCCCACCCTGCATCCCTGGCCCAGCAGATGCCCGGTCGGAGCTGGACGTACCCAGCCACGGCCCACAGCAGACGCTGCCAGAGACACTCCCCAAAGCCTGGGATGGGGGGAGGGCCTGCTGGGAACACCGGCTGTTCCAGGAACACCCTCACCACTGCTCTAGTGTGCCCACACCTTTCAGTTTCCAGAGTTCTCCCACTGAGCGTTGCCTCGAGCCCTCACCATTGTTACTGAATGCAGCCGCGAGCATTGACGCCTCTGTTTCAGGGACAAGGACGTGGACACAAGTCCCCCCTGAGCCCCTGAATCCCAGGCCAGGCCCTCTTTGTACACACTTGACCGCCCGGGCTGTCCGAGCCACCCACACCCATCTCTGAATGCTAGTGATACCCCATAAGGACCGCTCGACCCTGATGGCGGGGGTGGGGGTGGGGTGGAGAGGTGGCGCCTCAGAGGTCCAAATGGTGCGGCACAAAACTGCTTGAGCACATGGGACCGGGACGGGGACTGCATATCTCTGCACCTCAGTGACGTCCTCTACAAGGCAGCGCCTCCCCGCCAAAGCACCCCAGGAACCCCAGGAAAGCTCCAGGAGCCCCCTCCTTTCCCATCTGTCAGCCTGTGTCTCCATCTGCCCCTCCTTGCTTCAGACCATGCCAAATCAGAACCCCGGGCTTGACACGTCCCTGCTGCTGGTCTCCGGGCAGCGGTGGACAGCAGCCTGCTCTGGGCCCAAGGGCGGCGTGAGAGGGGTTGGACTGACCTACTGCTGGACACGGCCATGATCTCGGGGAAGGACAGCTCCAGGAGCACCTGCTCCTGCTCATCCACGAAGTAGACTCCCGTCCAGTTGACGGCCACAATGACGTCGTTCTTGGGGAGGCTGGGGCCTGGGGCAGAGACCAAGGCAGTGACAGGGAGCTGACCCCACTCACAGCCCGGCCCTTCCCAGTCCTCGTGCCTGCCAGCGAGGTAGACAGATTTCCATGACAGATGGGGAAACTGAGCCTGGGAAAGCGCAACCTCCCTACGCGTCTAAATTCAAAGTGCAATAGGAAGTCAGCGCTGAAATCAGGAAAATTGTTCGAGTCCTGGCCCTGCCTCCATTCATTGCGCAGCTCTGCCCTGGAGTGAGGTGGGCTGTGGGGAGGGGATCAGCTGAGCCCAAGCTTCCCTCCAGCTAGGTATCTGGTGATTCTGTGATGCCCGACGCCAGCACAGGGCCCAGCATGGAGAAGATGCCCAGTCATTCAGACCTGAGAATGGCTGAGCCAATGGCTCATGTGAGTTATGTCTGTCGTACCCCCGCTCCGCGTCAGAGTCAGCGCAGCCTAGACTCCTAGGGCTGCCTGCATCTGTGCACGGCAGGTGCCGCATTATCTCAGCAGGCCTTCCGCCGTCCAACCCAAAGTGTGGCTGAGCACCTACACTGTGGGCAGGCGAGAGACACCCTGTGCATTGACCTGGACCGAGCAAGCAAGCCTGCAGGCAGGAGCCAGGCTGACTGGGGAGTCTGGCTCAAGCCATCCCTTCTTTCTGCAATGGGCTGGGGCCATAGAGTGCAGGGTGAGAGAGAATGGGGAGGAAGACGGGGAGGCAGGAGGGCTGAGGGGTACCTGAAAACTTGTAGGCTTCATAAAACCTGGAGAAGAGCAAGGGCCACTTGAAACGGGCATAATTGACCACATCCTCTTTGACCTTCTGGGCATCAGTTCTCCTCTGGGCATAAATCCCCTGTAGGGGGATGGACAGGGGGGAAAAGGACATCATATCATTTCTTTCTGGAAATCCAGAGTCTTTGGCCCCCAAGCCAGGAGATTCCTGGAACTAAGATGCCCTCCTCTGCCCTGTGGCTTTGTTGCTTCCCATCAGCCCACAGCCACCCCCATCACTCCACAGGTCCCACCTGCAGGGAGCTCCTAATTCAGTTGCAATAGAAAAGCCCAGGATCCTGGCTGGCATGTATGCAAAGCCCAAAGTCAAGGGAGGCATCGGGGGTATTGGCACATGTGTGGCTAAGGAGGGATGTGTGTGCCACACCAAGAAGAGGGGGGGGGAATGGGCACGTAAGAGCCAGGTCACACGGAAGCATAGAAAAGGCAGCCACCACCGGACTGGGCTATTCGCAGAACCTGGCAGGCGAACCTGGGAGGGAGGAAGAGCTTCGCACAGGGGAGGGCTGGAGCAGCTAGGGGGGCAATGCAATGCTGCTGGCAGAAAACAAAAGCCCTGGCATTTTATTATCTCAAATTAACCTCTGGAGCCCTAACAACTCGGTGGGGTTGGAGTAGAATTGGACATATCAAATGGAACTCAAGGTATCTGTAATCTCTGGGCACAAACATGGGTAAAGACACACGTGCCTGCCATGTGTTGAGAGGGCCAGGAGCAGGGCGCTGCCAGGGAACTGGGTCAGAAGAAACTGCGTGTGGGCACATGGAGAGAGAGGATCAGAAAGCAAAGGCAGCACGGGACAACCGGGGAGTCTGCGTGAAGAGGAGGGGCACAGAGTTCTAGGTTTTTGAACCTGCAACTTCTCTGTAAGTTTGCACTTATTCCCAGGTAAAATGTTTTTACCCGTTGGACTCTAAACATTCTAATTCACAGCTGTACACTCTGTGAGAAGACTGGGTCCGGGGTATGGGATCCATGGGCCAATAGGCTCTGGTCCAAGGGAGAGCTCAGTCATAGGCTGGGAGGGACAGAGACCACCTCTGTCCTCTTCATGGCTGTGTCCCCAGGGCCTGGTACAGTGCCTGACTTATGACAAGCACCCCAAATAGGACCTATTAATGCCCGATGGTAGCCGACCCAGAATGTGCCAAGTGCAAGATGGTAGTGAACACTGAGGGAACCCCGGAGAAGGGGGGTGGGGGTACAGAGGGTAGGAAGCTAACTGGGAGGTGGAATGGACAGGCTTTGGCAGCTGATGGTGGGAGAGGTGAGGGGCAAGAGGTTGCCTGGACAGAGAGACAGACAGGTGGAAGGAAAACACACATGTCTTCCACAGGGGGCTGGAGAGGAGGGGAGGACCTGGTGGGGGAGCCAAGCCTAGATGTAGAGAAGGAACAGGGCAGGTTCAGGGAGGAGGGGAAGCTTGTGGGCAGCTCACCAGGGAAGGCACAAGTGTTGAGTGGGAGAGGTACAAAGGGCCCCTGGTTGGGGAAGAGGGCGTGTGGGATAGAAAGCTGAAAGACTGCTCCTCTGCAAGCCCCCGAGGGGGCACCTGCCTGCAAAGAGGACTCTGGTCTTCCACAACCAGGGCCAGGAGCGGGGGAGGCCAGAGGGTGCCCTTCAGCAGCCAGGTCACCCCTGCTCCACTACGTGGGCCAGCCCCTCAGCTAGGAAAGAACTACTCAGGGATGGTGATGAGCCTGGGGCCTCGGGCAAGGGGGCCGAAGGGTCTGTACCTGAAGTGCCCTGGGCAGGTAGTTGAGCTGGAGCTCTTTCAGGCAGAAAGGAAGGTGGGCTTCCTAGAAGCTCTCCCAGCATGCCCCGACACTCCTGAGCTGCAGCTCTAGCATACAGCTGCAGCCAGGAGCAGGGGCCCCCAATACCCTTGGACCCATGGTTTCTCTCATGAGGCTGCAGGGTTGGATTTGAACCGTCCCTGTACCCGTGGCACCAGCCCAGGGTAGACAGCATAAGATACAAGGCGACGGATGTCCATGGCAGAGGAAAGCTGCTTGGAGGCGGGAGGTGGAGGGTGCCCTCCCGTCTCCCAGCAGCCCTGTGGGCAGGCGCACGTCCAGTGAGAGCTGCTGGACCCCTCTGATTCCCCCGATCCTTGCCTCTCGGTCAGCAGAGAGCCCCTCCCCCCAGACCCCACCCTGTCCTCCTACCTTCTTGTGGGCAGCAATGGCCAGCTGGGCCCACTTCTCAAGCGTCTTCAGGGGTGTGATCTCACGGTCAGGGATGTAGGTGGGCACAAGGTTTAGGAGGCGCTCCAGGATCATCTCGGAGCCATAGTCCACGAAATACTGCTGGGAGGCCAGCTCGGCCAGGTCGTCCTCCTAGGGAGAGGAGGCTGCTGTTCACACACCCTCTGGGAAGCCCTTCCAGACCCCTGGAGTCCCCAGGGCCCTGCCTCCTGTAGCTGTCAATCCCAGGGTTTCAGAAACTGTGCTCTCACTGATGCCCCAGGAGTTCCTGTCTGCTTGGTGGAAGGGACCATGAGCTCCCCAAGGGCAGGGCCACACTCCTGCCTTCTCCTAGGGGCCCTCAGCACCAGCACGGAGGCACGCAAGCTCACCCACAGAGGCCGGCCCGGCTATCAGTGATGGGTCAGCCACCACATTCCCAGTCCGTGAGCCAGCGACTGGGGCTGACAGGCTGCCCTGGAGGAGCGGGACCTGGCGCTGCTGATGCTGCCAGAGTGAAGGGCGGGCAGCACATCAGCCTCCCCATCACTGCCCCGCCCTGGGATGGTCCATGCAGTGAGTGACAAGGAGGCTATGCTGCAGAGGCTTTAGAGGGCCAGGTGAGGGGGGCTGGGCTTTTGGCCCTCCTCTGCCTGGGGCGGTACGTGGCAGCCTGGGGCTCACCAGTGCTGTGGCAAAAGGGGACTAGAGAAAGGCTCTTGGGTGTCTTGAGGGCAATACATGTTTCCCAGCCCGGTCAAGCATTTCACAATTTTAACAACTGATACAGCGATACTCATGCCTTCCGTGGGTCGGCTCCCCACCATCATGGTCACCATCACGGTCACCGTCACCAACCTGGCGCCACTGTGGGCCACCACGCCTGCCACATCACCCCCACTATCCTCCCTGCTGCCTCCAGCACTGCCACGTCCACTGCTACTACCACCAACTGCCCCCTCATTTCCATCCCCTCCTCCTTCCTGCCCCATCACAGTCACCAGCAGACTCACGGGCACCATGAGAACCATTATCACCACCATCAAAAATGAAGTAACATTGAGTTACTAGTCTACATCGTTCCTGTCCTTTAAAAGGAGACTAAGAGAGGACACACTTGCAAACTGCTCTAAAGGACAGGGTTTCCTGGCTGAACGCAGAACGATATGGCACGTTCTGAAACACAGACTCTGTACCAAGCCCGAGCACTGCAGAAGTGTGGACACCTTCCACCGGCAGAGTTCACACGAGGCTCCAGAGCCCTCATTCCTGTGGGCAGTGCTCAGCGAGAAGAGTCAGGCTAACCTCCACAGAAGCTAATGGTGGGTCGCAGACAGTAACATTCCACCCCAATTTGGAAAATAGAGGCCTGTGAGCCAAGCGAGATCAGGTAGAAGATTCACTGTCACTCACCTTCTCACACCTGTACTCCCCAAACTTGACCCCTCGCACCACCTGCTGGTAGATGAGGTTGGTGGCCACGTTGTCTTCGGAGGGGTTGTGCCAGGGCGTGAAGACCTCTTTGCGGAAGAAGAGCCTCCAGGGCGCGTTGCGCTCCTGGGCACCCTGCTCCTTGGCATACTGCTCACACTGGGAGATGGCATCCATGACATGGTCACTGCCACTGCCCAAGGAGGACACCTGCGGGCACAGGGCTGGAGGTCATCCAGTAGAAAGGTGAGCAGGGCAGGGAAGGGCTTATGAAGAGCCGTCAGCTGTGCCAACTGTTCTTGTTCGGATAGAAAACGGATTCAGAGAAAAGCAGAGATGTGTCCGGTCACCCAGGCAGTGGATCAGACCTCTGGATCCCAGCCACGGGCTCTGAGTTGGCACAGCCGTGTGGGCATTCCTGCGCCCTAGCGTAAGTCCTATGTGAAACTCTGACGGACAAATGGTCACTGAAGACACGGGCGCTGTCTGTAGGTGAGAAAAATTCGGGCAAGCTCTGTCGGATGGTGTGGTTCTGTCCCTGGACCTGCCAGAGTGGAGAGGGGAAGGACAGACATTTCTTCTGCCCGTGGTGTTGCTGAGTGTGGAGGAAAAATCACCCCCTCTCCCGGCCCAGATGTGCCAAGGGCTGCACACACTCTAGGTGGTCATTAACAAGCAGATAGAAGCCAAGTAGAGAAAGTCAAGTATCACATGGTTTCACTTACATGTGGTGCATAAGGGGTAATACAGAGGACAGTAGGAGAAGGAAAGGAAATGGGAAGTAGGGCAATTCGGGGATAGAAACAAAACATTAGAGACTTTGGACTCAGAAACAGTCTTGGATGGAAAGGGGGTGGGGGATGGTGAGCCTGGTGGTGGGTGCTGAGGGCACGTATTGCATGGAGCACTGGATGTGGGGCATAAACAATGAATCTTGGAACACTGAAAAAATAAAATTAACTTAAAAAAACAAGCGGATAGAAACATACATTCCCATTTGCAAATGAGAAAGCAATCTCAGAGAGCTGAGTAGCTGCATCCCAGCCCCTCCGCCCCCGCCCCACGGTCTGTGGCTGCCGCGTTTTCTGGCCGGTACCAGAGGAGGGTGGACGGACTCAGCCCAGGTACGTGGCAGAAGCGAGCTCTGGGTCTCCAGCTACCACTGCACCACCAGATTTCTAGGGGCTCTCCACACTCCTAATGAGTTGGGCAGAGGCAGAATTACCAATGGCTAGGGGCGCCTGGGTGGCTCAGTTGGTTAAGCAACTGCCTTCGGCTCGGGTCATGATCCCGGAGACCCGGGATCGAGTCCCATATCGGGCTCCCTGCTCGGCAGGAAGCCTGCTTCTCCCTCTCTCACTCCCCCTGCTTGTGTTCCCTCTCTAGCTGTGTTTCTCTCTGTCAAATAAATAAATAAAATTTAA